>JAJOZX010003022.1:415000-492500 GCA_023014485.1 Bathynomus jamesi
TATTAAATGAAAGAAATCAGTACAATAACCAACTACAGAATATACCGTTACAAATATACGAACAAAAACATTATACTATACAACGAGTACGTACAATTGGAAAACGGATTTTTATCTGTCTGCATACCATTTCATCGTTTCGGCGAGTGTGACACGGGTCAAATAAATTTAAAAAATTTATAAATTCTTTATCACATGACATGCGTGAGAAATGAGACGCAGTACATTCCGCAAACATTACTAAAATATCCTTGTATGCGAAATGGGTTCCATACAACTTCGGGAATATGTAACTGAGCGAGAAATTTTACAATAATAGGGTCACTCCAGGGTTGAGTACCGAGTGAATCAAAATAGTACAGGCGCTGTCTATTTTTAAAATAGACAGCGATCCAGTGAATCCCTTCATTACCGATGACATCTGTGTTCACAATAAGACTACCGCATTCTCGCGTACTTGGCAAACTCAATGTTTCATTCTTCGCAAACACTCAGATAAATTTGGAACGTGTGACTCGTTCCATTACTTTCTGAAGTGTATTAGCATCCATTTTAAAAGTCAGTGAAAACGCTCTTAAATCTATCTACTTCTATTACGGCTTGCGATTCGAGATATACTAGTACACTAATAGGAGCGTCTATAGGCTTGGCGAATTCCAGCCGCACTGAGATGTTTCCGCTCTGCTGTGGGGTTAAATGGGTATTTACGCTAGCAGATAAGTCAGGTGTAATGTCAAACGGGTAAAGGTTAAATTGATCAATGAATTCTTCCTGCGTTACCCCATTACCAAGCTCATCACAATCACCTGCAATATGGGTCAGATTACTATAGGCTCTGGCACAAAGAGGTAACACAGCGTCTGATGAATAGTCCGTACCCATTGTTCCACCCAAAGCAGTGCCATTAACGTATAGAGTTATATTTTTAAGTCCGAAATTCTCGAATTTAAAGGCACTCTTTTTATATTTTCCATTCACCGAAGCATGGTCCTGCATACCGATTAATATCCTTTTAGGAAGATTTCCCAGGGCAATGTTTTCATCTGCTTCGATGCCAACCCTGCAGGAACCGTATATAGTTTGATTTGCACTCTGTTAATAGGATATTTCACTGTAGCGTTTAGTAAATTTTTCTCAATTTCTAGTTGTTTTGGTGAACTTAATTTCACTCGCCGTACGCGGAGGTATGTGTCATAATGTGAACCACAACGGGCTTTGCACCCTCCTCTTGATCAGCAGCCAGATTTAAGCAGATCTCAGGACTCGTGCGGGTGAGCTTTATTTTCATATCCACCCCGTTGACAAGCAACTTCTCCTGGAAAGTGAAATCTGTGTGCAACCGTCCAAAACACTCGTATATTTTCTTTTTAGAATTTTTAAATTTGTCCTTTATACTATTTTCATCTTTAGTTTGATAATATCCCTCGGCACTTAAAAAGGTAGCCTTCGCTTCTTTGGAAAAGTTGAGGACATTTTCCAGATAGGCTCGTAGATGATAGTACCCCGTGCCTGCCGATATGTTGGTCTGATTTAAATATACGTCACACTGGTTGAATATGGAGTGCAGAAAGTTTGTTTCAGGGTATACAGCATATTTGTCATCGCAGACCGTTCCATCAGAATGGGCTATACGTAGCTTAGCGTACATGTGCACACAGCTTGGATAAAAAAAGTAAGGACCTGAGCTGGGTATCACGAATTCTATAGGTGCACTCGGGGAACTAATTGTGTTTAAAGGGTTAATTGTAATAAAGTCACTGTGCTCAATAGAAACTTGGGTTGGAGGTAGCTCAAAAAGGGACAGCTCCGATTTACAGCATTGTGAACTACATGGGTGGATGAAGCGTGCCATGGCGAAATAGTGACTCCTCTCTCGACAAGTGGTAAACAAACTATGATTCATGAGATCAATGTCCTTAGCTTATATCAGTCAAAAAAGTGGTCAACCATAGGTTTCATTCGCTTACAGCACTTCTTTTTTGATAGCCTTTTACGTTTAATACCACGTGACCCCTTCTTCTTCCGGGCAGCCCGCTTCTTCCCGCCACCACGCATTTTTCTCTTTGCATCTTTGATGATTTCGTCCCGTGTACGCTTTAAATGTTTTTTTAGAGCCTCTTTAGGTTTAGCCCCGGCCAATATGTCTTCTGCAGTGTTAATACCTGATTGTAGCGCTTTCCTTCCAAGGTATCTGGCACCCCTCTTCAGCAAAGGAACAGCCGTACGTAGTATGGATGAAAAAATGGACCCAAGTCCACTACCGCGCTGGTATCGCACCCTTCGATAGACGGTGAAAGGCTTCCTATCCATTATAACTCAGTGCTTCGAAAGTGTAGCTTCACTGTTAAGCTCCCGTTACCGAATGGGAAGTTTTCACCCTCAATCGTTCTTATATATATATTGAGATATTGGTTATTAAATTAGTTGCGACATTAACATAATGGAGTCTGTCATATGTAATACTCAAATTCCTTCCTCTATGGTTGGGCATGTGAGCAATGCGCAGCAGGCGTGCCTGGGTATCCCCAACAAACTGGTGCTCCACTATATTACTGTAAATATAGCACATGTCTGGGGACCTTTCAGCCAATTTCCCCATCTTTAATTGATACATTAATCTGACCAAGTCATGCTGTGTCTCGTGAAATGTGTCTCTTTGGAAGGCTGCGCTATATCGGCCATTGGCTAGAATTTGGAACTTTCTATGGTCTTTAATACGTCTGTTAGTCTTTGATTTTAGGATTAGTGTATGTGCAGGGTTGTATACGATTTCGTATACTAAATCATTCGTAAGGTTTGAGTTTCTTAAACTTACGTTTAAGCCTCTCACAACAACCTAGGCCGAACCATATTGACCCGGTCCTAGTCTTACTTCTGTACTGTAATACCGTGCAATCTTAGTCCGAGCGATAGGCATAGTTTCATCCATAGCTACCCCAGCTTTTTCACACTCGTCAATGTCTCTAAGAATCGTAAAAAACGGTTTCTTTATGTTCAATATTTAAAAAGATGGTGTCCAGCTGAATTTCGCATATCCCCACCTCATACGAATCACGACCCAATTCAATGTGCTTGTGGAGTTCTGTTACAAAGTTGGCTAGTGTGTTGTTAGGGTGTACAGACAGGGACGAGGAGGACGGGAGTGTGACGTAAAAATGGTTAGGAGCCATGTTGCATACTATTTAAGCTTCATTATTGCATCAGCTTTTATATAGGTGTTGAAGCTTTCTGGGTACCCTAGCCATTTCACCAGGTACATTTTTCTCTTTCCTGAACCTTTGCTTCCTAAAATTTTCTCAATTTTAAACACATTTTTTTCTAAATTAAACGCAACTTTCTGCAATTCCTCGCGGTAAAAACCTCCTGAGATTTCTTCCCCATTCAAATCTTCAATGTAATACATCATTATCTCACCTTTAGGTCTCATAGCCCTAACTTTAAAAATCTCGCGTGTCCATCCTTGCTCAAAACCCTTTGCGAATTTATTCCCCGAACGCGACAGCCTTAGATAATCATTGATTTTGAAGCGCGCAGAGTGTGGTGGTGGTGGTGATCCATCTCTTCTCGAGAGCGTACCTCTTTCTAAAACTTCGTTAGGTGTTGTCCCAATCGTGCGATGGTGTGAGCGGTTGTAGGATGATGCCAATGATTCCAGAATGTCTAGAATCTGTATGTGTTTTTATGTGTAAATAACGGTGCATGCGTTCCTTTATGGTGCGCTGAACTCTTTCAGCTAAAGAAGCCTTATGTATATAATTGGTTGTGTAATAGCTGATATTAAACTCTGTCAACATGTTCTGAAAAGCACGGCCTATAAATTCCTTCCCCATATCCGTACAAAAATAGCCAGGAACCCTGTTTTCTTTTAACATTAGCGTTTTGGTGGCTTTAGCAACTGTTTCAGGTGATTTATTTTTCAGAGGAACTAGCCACAGATATCTAGAGAATACGTCTATTATGAATAGAATGTAGCGGTAACCATCGTTATACACAGAATATCTTTGCATGTCTGTTAAATCTGCTTGCCAAATAGAATCAATCGAGGAAGCCGTTGTCTTGGCTGTTTAAACCTTTTTCTCACAGGCTTATGAGGCGTATAAGCGTCCTGCTCCCTCAAAAATCTTTCAACATGTTTTTTCCTACTCCGTAAACATTTCTGTACAGTCTATCTACGCCGCCGTAAGAGGATGGGTTAGAAACGTCATAATAGCGTTTAGTTAATACGTTAGCCATTTGCGTATTTTAGAGGCACGTGGGTAGGGTTGTTTTAACCTCTTCTTTCTCCTCTTCAAAGGTGTTACCGCCGGGGGTGACGGCGTCTTCAATTGTGTCACATGCGTTGCATGTTCCAAGTCTTTTAACCTGTTCAGATTTCCTATCAACGTTTTAGGGACATTTATTTGTTGTAGTCTTGCTTTAATATGCTTCCATCCTGATGGTGATGGCCTATCCCACTTTCTCACCAGATCATGGACAATGTCTACGATATTCGATCCCTGTACCTTTGATCCTTCCACAATGAGCTCGCCTGTATCAGTCCATTGTATGGCTGGATCCTCATTCAATAGATTATAAAGACTTAAGCCTTTACTCATCAATGTATGTGGGAGGGTGCTTTTTAATACATGTTCGATATGTTGTGTGGCTAATCTTTTTGGTTGGTCAGCTGTATCGTCGGGCTCAGATCCTATGTCGCCATGTCCATCGTCCCCCGTGCTGTGCCTAATAACCACAGGAATCTCTGTAGGGCTCTTATAATTTTCGTACTCGTGAAGAAATTTCTGCAGAGCTTCTTGGTATAAGATTCTTTTCTCATCAGGTGTTTTTTCACTGTTTAATAGAGCTAGCAATTCGCTTTCCATTCTTTTAAGTCTGCTTTTACGGGGATCTAGATCCGTGTCTGGATTCCTTTGCAGTGAAGCGTACACCTCGTGGGGAATCACTACCACTTTCTTCATTATATTAATCTAGTCAGTAAAGGACCCAAAACTGAAAATAAGATGGGGAGAAATGACCCTCCTGTTTGTACAATAATTCGTTTTTTCTTCGCTACAGTTTGACTTTTACGAGCGAGTGCACGTATTATGTTCTTGTAGCGGCGTAGGCGAGCCTTCTGATGGGTTTTCATTGATACATTGCAATTTATAACGTTAAGACAGATTTCACAGATGCATTTAAAAAGTCGGCATCGATATTTTTAATAAACATCTGCTGCATTGCCCAGGGCAGTCGATGATAGATTTTTATTAATTCACGGTATTTCTTTAGTCTCTTTGTCATTCTGGAATACACCGTTTCAGGCTCGTTTGAAAATATATTCGTTCGCAGAAGCACTCTAAACGGTTTTGCGGATGAAGGTCGCAAAGCAAATATCCGTAACGTGTGCTTGTAGCTTCTTTATAACTTCCAAAACTCCTTACGCTGATTCGGGAACATTGATTGCTAATACCCCAATTTGTGATGCATCTCTACGTTGCGCGAAAGACTAGATATTGCGTATTTAACGACACATCGCGCATGTATCTATTTTTGAAAAATAGATTCTGGTTGATGAAGAACACGCTTATGTTAAGATGGTGGGAGAATACTGTAAATGTCTCGGCAAACGTTTTATCCATCTCCAACATGAGATCGTCAATTACAATGATTGTATGTTCATTTCCCTTTAACGAATTAACGTCATATACGCCTTTGTGGAACAAAATATCATCTTGGTACTCGTTGAACACTGATTGATACGTCGAATAGCACCATATAACTTTATGCACAAATTTCGAGAACATCTCTCCCTTTTCTTTAATGATTTTAAGCATAAACACAGTTTTACCACATCCTGTAGGTCCAGATATAATACATGTGGATGGGCTCGTGAATCTGAATTTTTCTACAGAGTCCATTTCTAACACGTCACACTCCTAAGTGGGTCATTTACAAAATATTACAAATTTTGAGTGCTGTTCCTTATATTTTGCTTTCTTCTCCCACAGAACCGTGAATGACGATGAGGTAGAGCATCCCATCATTGACATTACGGATGACCTCGACGACAGTGTAGTTGTGATCTCCTCCCCTGCCAACGAACCCTCACCAGCGATACCGGTAGCACGTCCAAAGCGGAGGTGTGAGAACCCCACGTCAGGTATAAAGCGCCCGAAATACGCGCCTGTTGCAGCGGTAATAGATCCCCAACCCTCAACCTCTTACGCAACAAGCCCCCCAGCAGCACCTCCCGCTAATATATCCCCTTATTCATCCGCCGCCCCCCGTTCTGTTAAGTCTACAATAATAGAGCCCCAACCCTCAACCTCCTACGCAACAGGCCCCCAGCAGCACCTTCCGCTAATATATCCCCTAATTCATCCGCCGCCCCCCGTTCTGTTGAGGATGATAACGCTCGAATTGGTGCGATCCGCAGCCCCCACCCCAGCCTTGACTAGAAATCGGTATAGAGTCAGGGTCGACCCTAGAGCCATGTATAGCAATGGAATTGAGCGCGGGCTACGCCGGGTTGTACAGCATATTATAGAGTTTGCTCTTCAGAATCGCGACGAGCGTGAAGTCAGGACGAGTCTGTCCTTTGGATTCGGGTCAGATGACGGTGATGTAGACGATTATTGGGTGATAGTGCCATTTAGACGTTTGGCGGCTGAAGATGTAGAATATATATTAGGACGTATAATGCAAGCCGCCCAAAGTAGTATAGCCTTCAATATGGACAACTTCACGGTAAATATTGACCGTGTATTCCGTGTTGCGGGTCATAGTGCCATACCGTATACTCTTAACTTCAATTCTCCGACTATTTATAACGCATATAAACGTCGATCGTGGTTGCGGCTTTATAGCAGTACTCTTAGCACGTATGTTTACTGTACAAAATACACGGCTCAAAAAATTTGGTGCCTACGGTCGTGGAGCGTGCCCGTAAACTAGCTGTAGACTGTGAACTTGAATTTGACTGTAATATGGGTCCTGAAGAGCTGAGAAGGGTAGAACAGGAAATGAATGTCCGCATAGTTGTATTTGGGTTGGATGATCGTCGTAGGACTGTGTATGTTTTTAAAAGCTGTGTGAGAGATCGTACAAGACCCCTACTTATTTTAGGATTGTCAGGGACAACGTATCTCCCCATCCGTAATATAAGGTGGCTTTACGCGAGTTATGACAAAAGTCGAAAATATGGGAGACATCATGATTTGTGTAAGGGGTGCCTCGAGTTTGCGGATGATATAGTGAGACATTGTAAAGAATGTCACATGGTATGTGAGCAGTGTAAAAGCACCAAATGTGAAAGCCGTGTAGTTGAAGCTGAGAAGAGAGACTGTGATGTGTGTAGACGCACATTTTTCAATAATAGCTGTTTTGATTTCCATAAATCAATTGGCACGTGCAGGAAAATGAGAATCTGTGAATGTGGTATGTTTCACACAATGGATAATTGGGGGAAATTTAAGCACAAGTGTGACGTAATTCACTGTCCTACATGCCAGGAGGAATATAAGGCGGATGGAGTAAAGCATGTATGTTATATGAAAGATGCTAAGCCTAAAAATAACCCTTGTATAACTGTATACTACGATATAGAAACATATACGAACGCTGAAACCAAAGAGGTAATTCCACATTTACTTGTGAGCCAGACCATCTGTGATGAGTGTATGGGTATCGAATGTGACGAGTGCCCCAAATGTGGTAAACGGACTTTTTAAAACGAATGTCCGCGATAGTCCTGTGAAACTATTTGTGTCCTATATTGTCAAGTTAGCCGACAAGTTCAAAAAAATGACTGTGTATATTCTCGCCCATAACGGGGCAAAGTTTGACACGCAGTTCCTTTATAAGGAGTTGCTTGAACACGAATCCTCTGAGATATTTACAGGTGATCCATTGAAAAGAGGCAACAAATTAATACAGATGCAGATAAGAGGCAATGTACAATTTAAAGATACTTTATTATTCACACCTTGTAAATTAGCAAAGCTACCCAAGGTGATGGGAGTAGCAGCTGAAGTTTCCAAAGGATACTTCCCTTACACTTTCCTCACCAGCGAGACTTTAAACTACGTAGGCCCACCACCCCCCAAACATTATTTTGACTGTATGGATGAACGTGAAGACTTTGATCGATACTACGACAGTTTTAATGAAAGTAACCCTTATAATATAGCTGATGAATGTGAGCGTTATTGCGTGAATGATGTGCGCGTGCTTAGAGTATGTTTCCAGGCCTTTAGAAGGATGTACATAGCCCGTTTCAAATGCGATCCACTGCAAGTCGCAACCACCATCGCATCATTATGTTTTACGGTGTTCAAGAATAACTTCATGCCTAAAGACACCTTAGCCATTATTCACCGAAACAACCCCCGCAGTTACGGACACAAGGCTATTTACTGGCTCATACACCTACAGCAACAGACAGGTGTATACATAAAGCACGCCCGCAACACGGGTGAAGTACCCATTAAGATTAATGGACGTGTTTTTTGGGTTGATGGGTTAAGTGAAAACCGTGTCACTGGTGTGAAGACTGTGTACTCCTTTAACGGTTGCTGGTGGCATGGATGCCCCCGTCCTGAGTGCGGAATCACCGGAGATATCCACGGTAGGTCTCCTGCCGACTGTCTTGCATCGACCCGCACCCGCGATCAACTTATAGGATCACAGTTCACTCACAAAGTCTTGTGGGAGCATGAATATGATGCACGGATGGAGACAGACGAGGTGTACCGTGAGGAAATAAACGATCAAGCGTTCAATGGTGCTGGATCCTCTCAAATGTGGTGATAGCTTGTTTGGAGGACGTACAAATCCTTTCAGACTATACTTTCCACCTACGGAGGGCGTGAAGCTCCATTACTACGATTTCTGTTCTTTATACCCATACGTGATGAAGAGCAATCCGTACCCCGTGGGCGCTCCTGAGAAACTGGTGGGACCTAGCCTACCCTCCATCAATGAATTTTCAAAAAATTTGAATGATCGTTACTTTGGGCTCTCTTTCGTAGACGTACTCCCCCCACGCAATTTATGGATGCCGATCTTACCTGTCGTTATCGACGACAAGCTCATGTTTCCCCTGTGCGTGAAGTGCGCGGAAGAGGATAACGGCGAATGTAACCATATACCCCACCAGCGTAAGATCAGAGGCGTATATACAAGTCCTGAGTGGCCCTAGCCGTACGCCATGGTTATAGAATACTGAAGATACATGAGGTGTGGAGGTTTCAGAAGCTACCCAACCTTTTCACACCATATATAAACCTTTTTGAAGGATAAGGTTGAGGCATCAGGGTATCCGCGAGGAGTTGATACCGAAGATGAAAAGTCTGCCTATATTCAACGTTACCGCGACCGCGAAGGTATACAACTTGATCGTGTCCAAATTGTAAAGAATCCTGGCAAGCGCTTTAGTGCAAAGTTGTGTCTAAACAGTCTATGGGGAAAATTTGCGCAGAATACCGGCAGAGGGAGCATTCATTTGGCACAAAGTTATAGCGATGTCTGGGATTATGCCAATGCTCCCGATAAAGAGGTCATGGAGATCGTGAATGTAGGTAATACTTACATAATAAAGTACAACAACACTGAATTTGCCACAGATACCTCAAGGGTTACAAACATACCTGTGGCCAGCTTCACAACAGCCTACGCCCGTATAAAACTTTGGGGTCTATTGCATTCTCTTGGGCGGAGAGTATTGTATGCCGATACAGATAGCGTGATATTCACAGAGAGGGAGGGTGAATACATGCCCGCTATTGGGGAGTTCCTCGGCGAGCTCACTGATGAGATCAAGGATGAGTATGGGGACAACGCATACGCCGACTCTTTTGTCTCAACAGGACCTAAGACTTATGGGGTACGGGTCAGGGTGGGGGAGGAAATGAAATATATCGTGAAGGCAAAGGGTATTACGCTCAACCATGCGAATCGGCGGGTTGTTAACTTTGAATCGTTGAAGGATCTAGTATGTTTGGACGATGATGAGGGCGAACAACCTCCCCAACTAATTATAGGCACCCACAATTTTCGGGCGCAGAAGCTGGGGGGCGTGAAGGAACTTAGGGGTACGAAGGTGTGCCGTAACACCTATAGGAAACGTTGCCAGTTACCTGGTACCTATGATACCGTACCCTTTGGATACCAAAACGATGATGCTTCTATTGTTAACTGACACGTATTTGTCTTGTATATAATCGTATCTATTGATTTATTACACGTGTGTGTGTGTGTGTGTGTGTGTGTGTGTGTGCACACAGGTGAAAGTTCTAAGCTCCGCCCACTGTAAGACCGTGAGTCATGCTACTATCTGGGAGTCCCTGCGTGGTCAGTCGACTGCAGTAAGCGCGAGAGATCAGACGTGTATTCAGATCAGACGTGTATTCAAATGGCTGCCTTTAATATTGCTTGTACAACGTTTATGAAATGGTATTCAGCAAAGTGTCAGGATGTGGTGGATACCGAAAAACTTCCTATTCCTCCCTCCTATACCTCTTTTATAAACACATTGGATTGTGCGAAGTTCCAAGATGTACAAATACTCTACGGATGTTCTGGTGAGACCGTTGAAGGCTTTCGTTGCACAGACGATGTGCTGAAGTATACTGCAGAGCTAAACTTTATAAAGTCTCACATACACCGTGAAGTAAAAGAAACAATGCGTGCAGAAGAGAAGCAGCAGGTATGGATAATGAGTCTTGCGGATGGGTGGTGTGACAAGCGGTATTACGTCATGCTACACCATGTCGATTACTCATACCCTACGACTGAAAATGTGAATCTCGTGATCATGGACAATCTTAAGTATTTTTATCACTATATTAACGTATATCATGATGAGGTTCGTAGTGAGGTTGTGGCTAGTGCCCTGCGTGAGTTTTTAACAGACTTTAGAGACGAGTATCGTTTGATGGGCAGAAAGGAAAAATATGAGCATATGTTCCTCTCAAATAATGCGCCGGAGTGTGAAGATGTTTAGTAAAACATAAAATGTTCCTAGTTCTCATCCTGAGGTAAAATGTCTGGTGTGTAGGCTGGTAGTGATGAAATTAATTCTTGTACCGGAAAAACAAATATGTACAACAATTCGGTACGACTCGCGGATACGAACAAGCCCATTCACGTATCATCGAGTCAGCCGCCCGTCGAACCGTTCCTGCCTACCTTCGTGCCTCACACGGCTCATAGTTATCTCACAGGTTGAACCGAGTGGACGTGCGCTCCTCGAATACGATGGAACTTCATTTGAGCAGCATTCTCAACGCCTCGTACGATGTGTCCGTGACGAAATCGTTGCGCGTGTTCAGGCGTAATTCCGGTACCATTAGCTATGTACTGGAAACGGAATGTAGACAAACAAACAAACGGGTTTATTTATGTGTCGAGGAGATGAATAGAATCTTCGTGATAGTTGAGAAGTGGAGTGAAGATCGTTATAAAATACCTGCTAACGTAGGTACAAGAAGAGAGCAGATTAGTGACGCACCCTCATACGCCGTTGTATGTACTTGTGTATAAATAACGATCGGCCGTGCATTGATATACGGCTGATGTGGAAGAATGCTTCTGATAATAACGCTCTTGTTCCTACGCGAAACCGTTTCATCCTCGACAAATGTTTGAAATCGTCGATTCCGCAAGCTGAAACCTATATTAGACGCGCGTGTTACGGACATGCTTTATTTTGATACAGTACTTGAATACGCCTACACCGCTCTGCTCGATGGGTTTACCGAGTGTAGGGCTGGTGAGAATGGTCTAGTGCTGGACGTTTATTTAAAAAGTTTAGACTCTTTGAAATACCATGAACTTTGGTAAAAAGTAATTGATCGGTACAAGGCTGAGCTCACCTACACCGTTCACCCTGAAGAACTATTTCTTTATATAACGCGCAGTTGTCGTAACGATTTAGAAGATTATTTCAATTGCCGCTATGTTGAGTGAGTTCACGATTGAAAAGCTCGAGTCGGTAGAAATAAACCCTCGATTGGAAAAGCGTGCTTATAAACTTGTGTTTAATAATGTAGCTAACGATGAACTCTTTGTGCGTGCTTTTGATTGTATTCTAGACGTATTTAAAGATGACTTACCAACCGGTTGTAAAGTGGGAACAAAAATAGTACTGAACGATATGAAAGCCCTTCATATCGAATACAGGTTTCCCTACACTTTAAGCGGTGAAATATTATTAAGCCGCATATACTGCGTAATGCAGAGTAATAATGACGTAATTGTAAACTCGATTAAGACCGAGTTTAGTATTTTGAAAAAAAAGTGAAATGTATTTATATATTTTGCGTGATATTTCTCCTGTACTGTTATGATTATATGCATATTTCTATTATTATTGAAATGTATTTATATATTTTGCGTGATATTTCTCCTGTACTGTTATGATTATATGCATATTTCTATTATTATTGAAATGTATATTTATTTCTATTTGAAATGTATATTTATTTTATATATATCTCCATAATTGTGTGTATATATTTCCTGTACTGTTATGATTATATGCATATTCCTCAATTATTATTGAAATGTATATTTATTTTCTATATATTTATAATAAACAGAATGATGCAATGTGGTTTTACTTGATTATATCATGTTACGCCTTCTAAACCTACTACCGGTATTCTAAACCAACTTTTAAGAAATATAATAATGTATACAATGGTATCGCTAAAAAGCGGTATCTGGCAACTCAAGCCATTTACGCCTTCTAAGCCAACTGGCTGATTAGGAGTCTATAATAATGTATACAATGGTATCGCTAAAAAGCGGTATCTGGCAACTCAAGCCATTTACGCCTTCTAAGCCAACTGGCTGATTAGGAGTCTATAATAATGTATACAATGGTATCGCTAAAAAGCGGTATCTGGCAACTCAAGCCATTTACGCCTTATAAGCCAACTGGCTGATTAGGAGTCTATAATAATGTATACAATGGTATCTGGCAACTCAGTCTTCGATTAGAATTAAATGAATACATGGCGCTATCTGGCAACTCAAGCCATTTACGCCTTCTAAGCCAACTGGCTGATTAGGAGCCTATAAAACAACGCCTACTCGGCTGAAGTCTTAATATGCACTTGGCTCCTGCCAGGTGAACACCTCTCCTCCTTTCTCTCCTCCTTTCTCTCCTTTCTGGCCCTTTGGGGGGAATAGCTTGGGGGAGAACTCCACCTCCAAGTTGCATGCCCCTTGCAACCCCGGTTGGCAACAAAGGGCCCTTTGGGGTATTTTTTTCTTTTTTTCTTTTTTTCTTTTTTTTCCTTTTTTTATTTTTTTTTATTTTTTTTGCAACACCCCCACCCCCCTTTGCAACATTACGTAATCACTTGCAACATTCTTGCACTCTACCCTTTTTCGGCTATACTACTGACGGGAAATTGGCATCCCGAGCATATGAATTATGGTTTGTAGAAATAGAAAAATATGAATTTCTCCTATGATGCCGGACTTATAGGACACCCTGTACAATGTATATTTATTTTTCCACCTTAATATACTTTCCTGCATGCGGGGACACATCAACGAATACTATAAAATTTTCAAATAATAAATAATGGAATGAAAATATAAATAACAAATATAATGGGATGAGAATATAAATAAATAAGGAGAGAAACAATAAATAAATAAGTATATAAATAATAAAACGTAGTAAGAGATGGAAATATTAAATTAGTATTCATATGAAAGAAAACGAAGCAGAAATCATGTGAAAATTTTACGCTTTGAAGGCCAGAATAATTCAAAGAAAATGCTGCATTCATACGAACTAGTCTTATAAAGTCTTGTGTATAAATATATTATTCTACGATGATTCCTAGTTGTATATATATATATATATATATATATACAGTATATATATATACACGCGTATATTAAATATGTATTGCTTAAACAGTTTCAAGAGCTAGAATTAAACTTTCGTTTATATATATTTATATATATATATATATATATATATATATATATATATATATATATATACGATTCTTATGTTGTTTCGTGCGTTGGTCTCTTTTCACACGGAGGTCAAGCTGGTGTTTTTTAACAAGTGTTCAGTATCAACTTGTGTTCGAACCCTCTGCAGCTTCCCGCCTCATTTTGGGAGATTGTTGTTATAGTACTCCTTTATCTACCAACTGATGGTAGATGAACAACTGGGTGTGAGCTGTATGCCGGCTGCCCTCGCTGAGAATCGAACCCGAGTCGATGGATTCATGGTCAGTGATGTTAACCACTACACCATCAGGGAGTATATATATATATATATATATATATATATATATTGCATTAAAAATTGCATTCAAAATGAAGAGAGGTAAGCGATACCTCAACTGTACAGTAATCAAGTGAGTGTAAGCTGACGAATTATACCGATTTAGTGAGACAGACTGAAAGGGGCATCGGTGAAAGAGAAAAACTGATTATGGTATATATATATATATATATATATATATATATATATATACACACCACAATCAGTTTTTCTCTTTCACTGATGCCCCTTTCAGTTTGTCTCACTAAATCAGTATAATTCCTCAGTTTACACTCACTTGATTACTGTACAGTTGAAGTATCACTTACCTTTCTTTATTTTGAATGCAATTTTGATCAGTAATTGCTCCTCAAAGTATGAATTCAAAGCATCGATGACTTTTATACTCCGCATTCAGCTTTCGCGTTTAAAAACAAAGTACATTCAAATAATTGAGTGAAGGTAATTTAGACGACTTTGGTTCCAAGCTATACTGTTTATTTACTGCAAGGAAAATGTCTTTTAGTTTCAGGTTTAATTCACACATATACCAAGAAAATACGACGGCCGGAGTTTTAACCCTTTACTGCACAGAGGTCTTTTCCGAGACTGAATATAATAATCTGGCGTTAGCCAGAAAAAAAAATCATTAAAATTAACGCTGTGCGTTAAACGGTTAAAACAAGCCAAAGTAATACAGAGTGTTTCAAAAGTGCGGAATCATAGGAAATATCTTTAATGTGTATATATATATATATATATAATATATATATATATAGGGTGAACCAAATGTAGGTGGACAGTAAATGATAACGTTTATTTTGAGAATACATATTTAATTTTTTTGTATACTATAATACAAAATAAAATTTAAATAAATTTAGTTATAATATTTAATATAATAAAACACAAACACCATAGTTATAATGAACACCATAGTTATAATATAATATAACACAAACCGTATTCAACCTACTGTCCACCTACTTTTGGTTCACCGTGTATTATGTAAGTGAAAAATAATATTCCTATGATTCCGGACTTTTGAAACACCCTATATTTTAAAATTACAAAAAATTTAGTCAGTAAAAATGGCACAAAATTTCGAAGCTACACAACAAAACAGCTTAATTCAAGCCAGTATAGCAAAATTGCACACGCCAAATTGAGATCTACTGTATATACAGGAAAGGTGCGTGTCAACCCAATAACTAGTCCGATTTCACAATTATTTATGTTAAAACAAAAATAAAAATTGTAAAACTATTTATTTTATCAATAAAGGTTAGTCAGTTTATTTCAATTCAATTCATTTCAATTTCTAAAATTATGAAAAATTACTGGTTGGTGATATTCTGTTTTTCTTGGATATTTTATTTTCTTTAGTGATAGTATTAAAATTTTAAAAACAAAATGCAGTTATTATCAATTAGTTTTTTATGCTTTTGGAAATTTTGCATCGCAAATTACTTTTAACCATTTGGATTGGTTGCCAAATAGTCAACCATTATCTCTGGTTGTTGTAACCAAGTAATTTTTTCATATATTTTTATAAACTGCAGTATATACCTTGCGGACATCTCGTTGGCTTTATATCTTCATGCGAGCTAAGATCTAAAGGCATCAGAGGAAAAGCCCTTCAGTCCAATCTTTTATACTTGAAATAACACTCTGTCGTGGTTTATAAGGATGTATATCTTGAATAAGCAGAAATAAACCACCTTCTTTGTAAGTAGACCATGGATATAAAACAAGTCAGTACATACAAGCATCTTGTGTGTGTGTGTGTGTGTGTGTGTGTGTGTTTCCCCTTTAATGGAGATATGTCGTTTTCAAGGTGTAAGATTATTCTTGTTCACGAAATTTACATATTTACAGAAATAAGCCTTTTGGGTTTTACTTCAGGATAAGAAAAATGAAACGGGTTGAAATTAGGGTTTCTCAAAGATAGGTCCTTTTTTTAATGTACAGAACTGTAATATCAAAACTTAATACTTTTGAGCAAACGCCGGGATAGTTAAAGAACAAAACTAGAACTGTAAATTATTAATTACGAGTAATTCAATTAGTGTTTAAATAATTAATTACTAATTTAAGCTAATCTGAATATACAGTAATTGTACAAGTAACTCATTTACAATTTTTAGGTATAATTTCAAGGTGTAATTTAAAGTAGAAGTAACTCATTTACAATTTTTAGGTATAATTTCAAGGTGTAATTTAAAGTGCAAGTAACTCATTTACAATTTTTAAGTATAATTTCAAGATGTGATTTAAAGTCACTTTAAAGAGAAAATTATTTTCTTATGCGAAATTACATGCATTTTTACATTAAATTTTATAGCGTGATCATAAAATAAAGCGGAATCGACTACACAATTCATCTTATTCATTGCATGAGATCTAAGTGGTAACAATGAATAAATAATATTTACTCACACACATCGTTAGATATACATAGTGGCCACAAAACCCCTTGGCAGTGAAATTACATCATATCTGTATGTTGCCCTCGTTTTTCATGCAAAGGGACTTTGTGGCCACCTTATACAGTTGTGGGCAAAGGTTTCGAATTAAACAAAGTTTTAAGGAATTACATTTTTAATTTATAAGTTTAATACTAAGTGGATCTGCCTTGGTGTCAGTGATAGCTTTGATCCTGTTGGGCATGGATATGATACAGTATTGGCGCAATGCCAGGGCCATATTTTAGAGTACCAAAGTGTTTTCATAGTAAAACAAAGATGTTCGTGAGATCCTGGCTCTTTTCAAAGACTTTCACTTGCAGAAGTAAGTTTCTTCAGGTTCTCATTAAATATAGGGTGTACATAAAGTCAGGATCTATTTTTGTGAAGCACTTGGAAATTATATGGAATTCAATCATAAAATGATAAAGTGGTAACATTTATTAAATAATTAAGAGTAGGATTCGACGTGATGCCCATCAGTATCCCTGCACAGCTCAAATCGTTCCGCAGCATTTCTAAACACATTCTGGAGCATTTGCGGGGTTATGTTATCTGCAGCAGTTCGTATACGTGTACGTAAGTTTTCAAGACTCGTAATCTTCGTCTGATAGACGTGCGACTCGATAAAGCCCCATGCAAAGAAATCTAAAGGGGTTAAATCTGGTCATCTCGCAAGACAAGCTCTGTTGCTTCCGCGTCCGATCCAGCGATTTGGAAAACGTCCATTTAGATAATCCTGAACAATTTTGGCATAGTGACAAGGAGCACCATCATGTTGATTCTAAGGGGATAGTATTCTTGTTTTTGAGCCGAATCCATAAAAAAAAAAAAAAATTTCACTACCCTGTAATTGGTGTATGATCACCCTGTAGACGAACGTTGCGAGACGTGAAGTACATATATTTTTTTTACTTAATCTACTGGCTTCTCCAAAGATAGCCTCGCAGAGTTAGAGCCTCGCCAGAGATAGAGAGATACCGGCAGAACTGTATCAAGTTACAAAATGTCATTTGAGGTTCTATAGTGCCCAATCAATATTTTATTTAAGTTTTGATAGCAAAGTAATATTCATGTTTGTAGAGTACGTAAGTTTTCAAGACTCGTAATCTTCGTCTGATAGACGTGCGACTCGATAAAGCCCCATGCAAAGAAATCTAAAGGGGTTAAATCTGGTCATCTCGCAAGACAAGCTCTGTTGCTTCCGCGTCCGATCCAGCGATTTGGAAAACGTCCATTTAGATAATCCTGAACAATTTTGGCATAGTGACAAGGAGCACCATCATGTTGATAGACGACGGTACTAACAATCGTAGCCCCGTCACGTCGAATCCTACTCTTAATTATTTAATAAATGTTACCACTTTATCATTTTATGATTGAATTCCAAATAATTTCCAAGTGCTTCACAAAAATAGATCCTGACTTTATGTACACCCTGTATGTAGAAGAGAATGGGAAATATTATATCTGCTCTAGAGCATGGTCACCAATTGGCGGACCGCAGTCCAGATCCTGAACGCCGACGGATTTCATACAGTTCGCGGAAATGAATAATCCCATACTCTAATTATAGAATTTACTTTCAAATATTGAAAAATTCTGACATTTCCAAAGAATCAAAATTAAACATTGTTTATTGTTTTGTAAAGTTAAATCCAGTTTTCATTCGGAAGATTAAAATTGGTGATTGTAAGTTGATTTCGGTAAAATAATGTTGGTTACCCTACGACAACATTTCGGTGGAGGTTAGAGCGGCTTGGTAGGGTTACTGAAACTGTGTTATAGAGTTTGCGCCAAAATGAAATGTGTTCGTTTTCCATCGTTTTGTTTAAGCCAAACCGTTTCTTTCAATTGCGCTAAATATTTTAGGTTCTATAATAGAGTTCAACTAACCTAACCTAACCTAACCTAACTTAATCTAACATATCAAGGAAAATAAAGACTATTTTTTTTTATTTAGGTCCTCGTAGACACTTTCCAACAGAATAGAATGTTCATACATCTTCCGTGGTATGCCTATCAATAAACCCAGATTGTGTTTTAATTAAATTACTATATTAAACTGACAATATAGAAATTCTATGCAGTGTCTGAAATATTTTACTGAAACTGGCAACATGGAAACAGAACAGTAACTAGAGGGAGTGTCAAAGAAACTTGATTTGAATGTAAGACATTCTCTGGCTTCCTTTAGGTAGTCAGAGAATATACCTTAAGTTATTAATTCGTTTATTAGTTTTGCGAGTGGAATTCCAGTTTCATCTTACACTAATAATAATAATAGCGAAATTACTTTACAAAACAATCTATATAGCAATTGTTCATGTATGTTTCTCAAATACTATGTCCTTAAAAATTGCTAAAATAATATATAACATATAATAGTATTTAATATGTAATTTATAATATATAATATAGAGTATAATAGTATTTACACCGTGCATGGATATTAATATTTGTAGAATTTTATATGTAACTACATATCTTATACTAAACTTCATTTACATACATAAATATAAATTTCCATATGACTAGTTACAATAAACAAACTTGTATTAACTAACAAACTATGATAATTCACTGCCCAACAAAAAAAAACATTTTTTGCTGCTGATTTAATTCTAAGACCTGTTTCTGGATAATATTGATGTGCTGATTTCAAAAATCACCTTAGATTTTGTCCATCACATCAGGTTTTCGTGCAATGCAATAGGCCTATTTTGGGTGATCCATGAAGGGCGCTTATCAAAATTGATGATTTTTGAGACCTGTTAACAGCTGTTTTGCTGTTAAAATTTTATCTGTGGAATACGTAAATCTGTGCATTAAATCTAAAGGTCATGTACAACATATTAAAATCTTGGGTATCTGTGATTTCCCCAGGTGTGAGCGTGACGTCATGATCTGAGAGAGATTTCCCATTGGCGGAGTGAAAGCAGCCCAAAAAATCATTCAGATGATTGCTACTTTTGCCTTGTGAAGACTTCTGGCTTCAACGCAAAGAATAAACACCATCTAAAGTATCCTAACCTAGATTCAGCAATCAGACCAGTTTCTCACTCAGATGAAATTCCTGTTCCAATTTTCACGGACCTTCCAACACTCACAGAAGATGATGAAGATATGGAATTACCTGATGAGATCGAACGTGATATCACTGATGATGATTTTGAACAGCCTTCTTCATCAACGACACCTCAGCGATTTAATGAACTTGAGTTGAATGATTTAATTCGTGATCTCAGCCTTTCAAAAGAGCCATCAGATTATTAGCTTCAAGATTGCACGAGAAAAATCTACTTCATCCTGGGACAAAAATAACATCTTATCGCAATAGGGAAAGAGAATTGTTGCAATATTTTGGTGCAGAGAAGGATTTGGTTTACTGCCATAATGTAGAAGGACTTTTGAATGCAATGGGTGTAACCCACTATAGCCCCAATGAGTGGAGATTGTTTATAGACAGTTCAAAAAGAAGTTTAAAGTGTGTCTTGCTTCACAATGGGAATGAATATGGCGCGATTCCTATTGGTCATTCAGTGCATCTAAAAGAAGAATATGAAAACATAAAAGTAGTGCTGGAGATGCTAAATATGATGTTCATAAATGGGTGATTTGTGTTGACCTGAAAATGGTCAACTTTCTTCTTGGCCAACAAAGTGGCTACACAAAATATCCATGTTTCTTGTGCTTATGGGATAGTCGCGCCAAAGCTGAACATTGGGTAAAGGAAAAGTGGCCACTAAGGCAAAATTTAAATGTAGGAGATAAAAATATTGTAAACGAGCCATTGGTGGATCGAGAAAAGATCATTTTTCCACCACTCCACATCAAACTTGGGCTTATGAAGCAGTTTGTAAAAGCTTTGAATAAAGAAGGTGATTGCTTTAATTACATATGTGCAGCCTTTCCAGGTCTTAGTGATGAGAAGCTTAAAGCTGGTATATTCCATGGTCCTCAGATAAGAAAACTGATGAAAGATCCGCAGTTCAGTAACTCAAAGACCGAAACGGAGGCAAGAGCTTGGAATGCTTTTGTGGCAGTAGTTAAGAACTTCCTAGGAAACAAAAAGTCTGAAAATTATAAAGATCTTGTAAAGGATTTACCTGTAAACTTTCAGCAGTTGAGTTGCAACATGAGCATTAAAGTTCACTATCTCAACAGTCATCTGGATAAATTTCCAGAAAATCATGGTGATGTTAGTGAAGAGCAAGGTGAATGGTTCCACGAAGATATCAAAGTGATGGAAGAACGATACCAAGGAAGATGGGATACCCAAATGATGGCTGACTACTGCTGGAGCCTGCAAAGAGATTGTCTTGATATCTCTCATTCTAGGAAGTCCTATAAGAGAAAATTTATCAGCACTGAAAAGTAAGAAAACAAGAAAAAGACAATGTTAAGAAAACTGGTCCCGTGCTTGCTTTAATATGGTTTCATTTTTTGCTTATTTAAACACTTTTAATCACTTTATGTGTCAATATTACCATTGTATATTAAAGTTCACTCCCTGCACAATTGTTTACTTTTCCATGCTGATTCTGAGTATGTAAAAACTTATTTTTTGAAAAGAAAAAAAATTGGGCATAACCCTGCCAAAATGCGATATCTCCAAAATATCCGTATTTGATTGCTCGAAAACCTGACGTGATAGGCAAAAACTAAGGTGATTTTTTTAAATCAGCACACCAAAGTTACCTAAAAACAGGTGTTAGAATTAAATCAGCAAAATTGGTGTTGGGCAGTGTAATTCAAACCCACTCTAATAGACAGAGTTTATTTCCACAACAGTTTCGACGCCCACTGGCATCCTCTGTATCCACCCGAAGAGGATGCCAGTGGGCATCGAAACTGTTGTGGAAATAAACTCTGTCTATTAGAGTGGGTTTTAATTATCATATTTTGACCTTCACGTAGAAAAAAGTGAAGTTTTTTGCATTTACTACAAATTAGTTTTCTGGGGAGAATGTTATCGTACAATGTCAGTGAACAAAAAATAAAAGGAAAAGTAATACTAAGTAGTGTTGGCATGAGTTTCGTCAAATTTCAAGAAATTGTCTCTTTGGATGTTTGATTCTTTCCATACAAATTTCTGAGATAACTTGTATTTTTAAGAGCTATGAACACTTTCATTTTGCATGTAAAAGCAAGGAATATAAATAAACCTTGAAATGTAGTGAAAATAATGAATAAATACCATACATACTCTTTTTGAACGTAACCAGCGGCGATTCCAGTAATCTAACTAAGGCCCATTAACAAAGCGAGTCGCAGACACAATTTTAGCTGTACTTGAAGAGGCTGAGAAGAGGAGTGAGTATTCCTAGAGCTGGCATTGATAGAAACTATTTTTACAGTCGTTATAATGAAAAACATATTCATTAACATTATTGCAGCCAAAGGAGAAGCAAAATAAACAGGAATAGCTTTTCATTGACTAAATCAACAAAACTTTTTATTCAATTCAGGAAGATAGGTTGGATCTATCCAACTAGGCCTCAATAAATCCAGTGTCAGTACAAATATTAAAGCAAGTAATGAAAATGACCAAGCGTAAATTGAATATGAAATAAACTTTTTCCATTGCTTTCCAACAGTTTCTCTTAACTCTGAAGTAGCCATCCGTACGTCAAAAGCTATTACATTCATCCATGAGAAAGGCGCTAGAAAGAAGTAGTACATAGTTGAAGTACATAATTCGTATTTTCTTTGAATGACATTATTATGAAACAAATGAACAACACTAAAAGGGTAGCTAAATTTTTTCCAAAAAAAGATTCTTTAAATCTGGAATTAATAAAAATATAATCAAATGTATTATAATGCACAAACACGATAATCCAAGTCCGACAGTTGTTAGCCATCCATCACTTTTGAGTACTTAGCTGGTATGCAAACTAAAATACCTCCTTTGGAAGTCTGATATTCATGAACTTTATATGTACGTCGAGATATATTGACTATTTATTCTCTACTTTTGTAAAGTCACTTTCGTTACTGAACATTTTATCGCATTCCATTTTGACAATTTCTTTTTGATTCCTTTCTGTTTAGTTTCCATTGCTTTCATTTGAAAAAATGTTTCGAAATACTGTATTATTTACCAGTGTTCTCGTCATCGATTTTCACACACCTTCAGTGTTTAAATTCAACATTTTCGTTTAGGCAAACAACTGGTCAGCACTTCTTAAAAAAAAAAGGTTCCATATTTCTCCTTTCTTGCATTCCTTGCTTTTCTCTCTAAAATAAATGAGCTCCTGAAGGCTTGAAGCAAGGGGTATTTTAGTACGTCTGAAACAGCATGTAAGGTTATTCGCATTTATGAAGTTACAAATGGCGCAATGAGAATTCCTATAAGTATAGCGTTTGGAAATGCTGGCAGAAACATAATAAACCACAATAGTGTAAGAACGACACAAATTTTCTACAAAAGGATTTGTCCATTTTAAAGAACAAGATATATATATAATATATATATATATATATATATATATATATATACACACAGTATAATCATTGTATTGTCTGATTTTTCGAATAATTGTTCCTCTTAATACAGGATTCACACTGGACCAGTGAAATGTTTTACCGGTTCTTTTGTAAAGATTTATGAGTATATACCCTACGTATTGTTGACATATTGCAGATTTTGTTGAATATACCCTTCTACAGTAGGAAATATCAGTGGACAAGACACCTCTGCATTCCATACTTCGAGGTTTTCTATTGTTTCATTGCTGCACACAGCGCAGTAAGTAACATCTGACAGTAAACTTGTGACAGGTATGCAAAGAGAAGGATTACTAAGAAGTTTGGAAGATTCCAGCGATACTTTATGACACAGTTCGGATATCTCACGAGATTTTCACTCTTCCATATATTTGCTTTTTATTTAAATGCGTCTTCTGAAATCGAAATAGACGCAGTCGTATTTAGTGTGAACCGTTTTCATCAGTGTAGTGTTAAATGCCTTTGCTTCTGGACAGCAATCACCATATTCGATGAAGGTATCATCATAAAAGCAATTTTCTATGGAGCACCAGGATTCTTCTTCTTCTTCTTCTTCATTTCGACATTTTCCTCTTGAATAGCAACTTCCAGTAACATTTTTAAGATCATCGAAATCGAAAGAATGGCCAAAGTTAGCTTTAGGTGGTAAATTATTTTGTCTTTTGAAAGAAAAGAGTGAAAAAAACAAGAAATTTTTAAATTTTTATGAGTCACACTGTTTTCCTTTTTCCCTTCAGCCAAATTCTCTTCATTAATTCTTCTTCGTACTTTAAAGAGTGAAATGAACATGTTGAACCTTCCTGTAGATAAAAAAGGTTATTATTAATGCATTTAAGATCAACACGCTCTTCATATTGATCATTTTCGAAGACAGATACCGTATATCCATATTTATAGAAGTTACAGGGATACCAACACGCTCATAATAATAATAATAATAATAATAATAAGAAGAAGATTTAAATAAGAGAAATTTAGTTGAGTTTGATAATTATGCAGTAGATACTTCGTGGTTTTGTTTCAAGAAGTGTTGACCTTTTTCCTTCACTTCAGTATTTCGTTTGTTCTTTAAAAGCGTAATTGTGTTTCTGCCGAAACGTCAATTGAGGCCTCTAAAAACATTTTGAATTTCTTCTTTTATATTTTTATAGTTTCCCGGTCTGACTATTCTCTATTTTTGTTCTTAAATATGTTATGAGACAAAAGCCTTTTTTTTTTCTCCCCCTCCCCCCAACTCCATCGCGAATGCAAATTGGTCTTTCGTTGAAATGAAATTTGTTTGTGAACAATCAAGAATTATATTTTTTCACTTTCAAAATGGTTTTAGTTTTTGTTCATTTTTGTGTTTTCTTTTTTTTTTTGAAATGTTGAATCGGTTTTGTTTTACGGTTCTTATTTTTTTATTTTGTTTAAAGTTTTCTTCTTTTATCATCCGAAATACATGACGGTGTAAATGGTCTTAAAGGACAAAGATAAAAGCTTGCTTTAAATGAAAAAAAAAAATAAAAAAAATATATATATATATATATATATATATATACATATATACAGGGTGTCCCATAAGTCCGGCATCATAGGAGAAATTCATATTTTTCTATTTCTACAAACCATAATTCATATTTTTCTCTTTTTACAGGCCATAATGTCTGTGAGCAAGGAAGAACGAATCCAGATAATTCTACTCATAGGAAATCGGAGTCAAAGAGACTTTGCAACAAGTCTGCTAACACAACTCTGTGTTATTGGCTCGCGGTCTGGATGCAGTCTGTTAAATTCAGCAGCGGACTCTCTTTGACTCCGATTTCCTATGAGTAGAATTATCTGGATTCGTTCTTCCTTGCTCACAGACATTATGGCCTGTAGAAAGAGAAAAATATGAATTATGATTTGTAGAAATAGAAAAATATGAATTTCTCCTATGAGGCCGGACTTATGGGACACCCTGTATATATATATATATATATATATATATATATATATATATATATATATATATATATATATATATAAACAAAATGCGGAAAGCTCATTACCACAATTTGGAAAGTAAATGTGAACCAAGGGCACATCGAGAAATGACAGGGTAGACGGCCAATTCAACCCAACCCAGGAGCTAGCAGATGGGAGCCTCACGGCTTACAGGCCACCATTGTATCATTGATATATATACTGTATATTTTTTTATGCAGAAAGGAGGGGTCAAGGGCAAATACCCGCAAAAATGATCCCCCAATAAAAAGAAAAGGAGAGTCGAAATCAAGGTTGTCGAGGCTGTTAAAAAATATGCCATTTTTTTTAAATTTTGAAAAGAATGTGTAGTGTGTAAGATACATGCATGTGTCATGAGGAATAGAGGGAGAAGCGTGTGTTTAGGAGCATGCTGGACTGTTCACAGGGTAGATGAGACACGGTAAAAGATCAGCTAAGAAGGAAAGTGACAGGAGAAACGGGAGTTCCAGCACTCCCTGTCTCCTGTCAAATGTTCCCCCTCGGAGTCTCTCGTCGATTGGTGTCTACAATCTCCTCCTCTAATATATATATATATATATATATATATATATATATATATATATATATATGATTAAAATAACCACGAAGGAAGAATAAAACACGAAATGGTGAGCACCATTTCGTGTTTTCTTTTTCCTTCATCGTTACCTTCATCATAAATACTATTCACGTGTTACTTTCGTGAACTAATTTCATATTATATATATATATTATATATATATTATATGAGAGAGAGAGAGAGAGAGAGAGAGAGAGAGAGAGAGAATTCTTGCGGATGAAACGAGCACATAAAAAATATTAGAAAGAGATACGTCAAGAAAACGACTCGGTATTTGTTGAACATTTGAATTGAAGGAAATATGTATCCATCCTTCAAAACCACCTTTTTACATTGTTTCCTCAAAGAAAACCCGCATCTGTTGCAAGAAGACTGTGCAACCCGTCACACCCGACCTTAGATATCTGAAGTCTATCTATGCAGTATTGGACAAATATCAAATTTCTGAAACAAATTTAGAGTCAACAACATTTCCGATTTTTTCTTAGTAATCTTTCTGACATTTTTTATACTTCTGCAATAGACCCTCATTAATGCGAATGTAAAAAATACACATACGTACATTAAAACTCTCGTTTCCCAACCAACTGGACCGAGAAGGTAGGAATTGTTTGGAAGCAAAAGATAGAAAGTAGTGAAGAAGAGAAAAGGTTGAAACTGAAGAGTCTTTTCCGCTCGTCCTCTCGCTCACACCCGCTCACACACAGTTGGCACTCCCATTCACACCCTTTAATCTTTGTTTCACATATACCCCACAACATCAAACCTTCAACTGTTAAACATCTGCATTACTTCTGCCCTCTTCTGTTTATCGTTTATTCCCCTTACATTCCACACACCCACAAATGCCCGCCTGCAGTTACATGCGCGACGCGGGCAAGCGTCAGAAGGCGTGCAGAAACGAACCGTCGCCAAACCTTTGCAGAATTGGCTGTTCAAGTTAAAGTTAGTTCTAGGACCATAAGACGATATATTCACGACACAGACCACTCTTGCAGAGTAACTAGAAGGAGGCCAATTTTCACCTCTTGCAACATTAGCCGTTAGACAATTGCAATTGTTGGACAATTATGATAATTAAACATTTCATTAGACATTTCTGATTAGTTTTTCAATTGTTTAACAAAATTGGGACAATGAAACGTTTAACAAAACGTCTAATTCTATTTAGAGTTTGGGGTGCAATTTGGACCATTGAATGAACAGAGTTAGTGGTTTGCACACGAACTCTTAATTTAGTCAAATATGTAAAATTCTGGAAGACACGCTGCTAACCATTTATTCTAATGAAGATGTACGTATCTTCACACCAAAGTGCCCGAGATCATACCGCTCATGTTACACAGAGGTGGTGTGTCAACCATGGAACTGAACGTCTTCCATGGCCACGTGAACCCCCAGATATGAATCCAATAGCGCATATGTAGTACATGCTGGATAGGTCATTAAGGAAGAGGCAATTAAAGCCTAGTCTTAGCCGTAAAAGATGAATGGGTTGCAATAACTCAGGAACAAATGGCAAATCTCATCAATGGAACGTCAGAACGTGTGTGAAAATTCCATAATGCAAAGAGGAAAGCAACAGGATTCTAAATATTGATCCAATGAAGTTGTTACTATTTATTGACTTTTATTATCAAATCCAAAAACTTTGGTTAAAAAAAAAAGGTGTCTATTTACTTCTGTCCATTCTTTGTATCTACATGAAAAAGTTACACGATAGTGAATGCATTTGTTTACTTATTTATCATTATCTCCTGTAGAGACACATATAAACTAAAAGTAAAGCTATATTTAGTTTTTAGGTGCTCCTTTCATTCTTGACGGAGTTTGTATATTGTAACAAATTTATATTTTACAAATGATGAGTATTAATAATGTAAAATGAATATATGACAAAAATTTATGCAATGTAATAAATACTAAACCCATATTTGCATTTTCAAGTAGAGTAGAGGTGAATTGGATTTTTTTAGGTCCCCGTAATATCTCCTATCACAATTTCTTGTCATGATTTTCTTTCAGTTATTACAATGTAATATTGAGGCTTCAGAGATAAGAGGAAGATGACAAACTGATTTTTATCTCGGTTAATTTTTGAGAGAGAAAACGTGTATTACATGAAAACTTAAAATGATCAAAGAGCGATAAAAGCTCGGATATTATTTATCTTTGACATAAAAATTACCGGTCTGATGATGAAGGCAGAGTAAAATAATAAAAAAAGTAAAATTTCATAATTTACTCTTTTGTAAATCTTAATGTTGGTGTAAATTGAAAAATAATAGAAATTCTATTGTTTTTATGTTTATTTTTCCTTTTTGGGTTTGACATGTATAGAGTCCTTTAAACCCATAAAATGAATTAAATAATTACGAGTCAGGAGTGCCAGAAAGTGGCACAGCGCTCAGGCCAACAAATGTAATCCATTTTGCTCACTCCTTTATTATTATTACCAGTACCATCGGTAGTCGAACCCCCAATATCAGTGTTTTCACTTCAATTACAGGAAAATGATGTTACCATGCATCTCATCCATAATTTATTCCTACATACTTTTTAAACTTTTCCATAGATGGTTTCAAGCACGAGGCAAAGTCACCTGATATATAGGCACTTGTTTGTTATTTCTCTCTTCTTATATGTTAAAAATAGTAAATTTTTTATAGTCTTATAGAATACAATTTTATTAACAATCATAAGGTATAAATTAAGTATCGTTACCATCAATAAAAAGTTTAATTTTTTCTCAGATGCGCAAAATACAGTAATATTGGTGTAATTTCACAACTTCTCCCAAGAGACAGATCCATTCTTAATTCATCCATAGATATAATGAAAAAGTTTCTTATCTCAAGTGTCTATTATGTTGTGTAATTACTTTATTATTTTTTTTATCCATTTTTGTTTTTCGGTCTATCTATCTACAATCTACATCCATTAGTTGCCTACAAAACTACTCTAAGTTCTCAGTTCTCACTTATAATTTTCTTTGCGGCTCAATTAACAGTGATTAATAGTTCTGGTTTTCAGGCCGTTCTCTCTCTCTCTCTCTCTCACACACACACACACACACACACCCACACACATACATATATATATATATATATATATATATATATATATAGAGAGAGAGAGAGAGAGAGAGAGAGAGAGAGAGAGAGAGAGAGAAAATTGAAAAGTTACTGAAGATTTAGAATTTATAACGTCCATACGAAAACTGTATGGACTCAGTTTGAAGTTACATGGTGTTGGGAGGATCGGGGAACTGGGTGTGTGGAACCCGTGGAAGAAGTAAATCCTTGGGGTGCCTTGGGTCAAAAGAGGTTTGGAACCACTTATATATATGTATATAGTAAGTATTCGTACAGAGAAATATTTCAGTTGTGTACGTTCTTATCTTTTGTACCATGCATTGGATAGTTAAAAAAGTTTACCCTTCGTTTGGAGAAATTTAACAAATAAAAAATTGGCTTAACTTCAACATACGAGTATAACGTAAAACATCAAAGAATTTGAGGAAAATAAAAAAAAAAGTTAAAATGCAAAAGTTTTCGTATATTTACCTAAAAAATCATTTAATACTTTGTGTGCCCACTTTTTGCTTGAATGACTTCAGTGATTCGTTTTGGGGTATTTTTCTACAAAGTTTTGACATCTCTCAGTAGAGATTTTACCCATTCTTCTAAAGAAAATTGTTACAATTCATTCAGATTCGAAAGGTTTCTCTGGCTGAAAGATTTTTTCAAATCAAACTATGAATTCTCAATTAAAATGAAATTCTGGGCTTTGACTGGGCCACTCGACAAGCCTGAAATTCTTTTGTTGAATCCATTTCATGTTGCTCTCACTTTTATATTTTGGGTCATTATTCTTGTTGCAGTACCTAATTGCGACCCATTCGCAACTCACGAACTAAAGGCAATACATTTCTAAAATTTCCTGATGTTTCTTCGAATTCAAGATTCCAATGATGATAACCAGCTTTTCTGGATAAGAAGCACGAAAGCATTCCCAAAGGAGCAAACTATCACCACATGTTTAGTCGTAGCAAAGATGTTTTTTCCTCGAATGCAGTATTTGATTTTCGCAAAACATACCGCTGCTCGTTGTTCCCGAATAATTCAATTTTGGTCTCGTCTGTCCACAGAACTTTCTTCCAAAATTCAAATCCATCATTTTCATGATACTTGACGCATTTTAAACGAGCTTCTTTGTGCGCTCTTCGTAGCAGAGGTTTTCGTCATGCAGTTTTTCCATGCAGACCATTCTTTCTCAATGTACAACGTACAGTAGAGGGATGGACATCAATCTTAGACAGTCTTAATGTTTGGTAAATATCACCTGCAGTCAATCGTGGATTCGCAGCAGCCATTCTTTCAATCCATCTCGCCGTATGTTCTGAAATCTTGCATTTCGTCCACACATTGGTAGAGTTTTGATCGTTCCAAAGCCTTTCCATTTCTTTATAACTGCTGCAACCATCGTAAATGGAATTCGAAGTTCTTCTATCTTCCTATAACTCTTTCCAGACTCGTGTACAGGAATAACAAGTCTCTTAAGATCTGTAGACAGCTCTTTACCACGACGATCCATTGTTTACTGATGGCTTGTACAGTTGCCAGCATATGTAATGTTCCTCGCTTCACAGGTGACTCCCGACATGTGGCAACGCCGCAGTGATAGTCAAGGTACCCCAACTGGGGGTAGGTGGGGTGGAGGAAGGACAACCGAGTCCAACAATATATAACACAGATATATATAGTATATCTAAAGGACACTTCAATGTGCATTCATTGACATACAGGTAATTATATTGTAATGTGTGTTCATAAAGATAAACAATTAATATGATCGTATACAGCGTTGAGCTCCATGTAGTTTACTAGTCTTGTACAGTAATAAGGTCAATTATGATTACTCCAAGTCTATATGAACAGCTACCATAATACAATTTTTTATATACTAGTGAATTTGAATAAAAAATAGACATTACACAACCAATTACAATTACACTACAATAGTTTCTATTTAGAGATTAGCTAGTCGAGAAAATGTAAATTTATGGACAACTTAACTTATTGTGCTTTGCGAGTTTTGTGAATGTAAAATTGTTTTATATAATTACACTTTGAAATAAGTATAAATTATCATAGTGTTTTTTGGTGTTCAGTTTTCTGTAAATATAGATTTTGTTTTGTAATGAAAATTTTAAAATTTCAAATAATCAGTAAGAGAATCAGCTAAACTTGGCCGATGCCGATGCCCAAAAAATGGCCGATTCTGACAATGCCGATGAATCGGTACACCACCAGGTTCTTTTGTGGTAAATATAATATTCAATTTGATGTAATAACATGTTTTATAGATTTAATGACTTACACATGTTGCTTATACCCTCATGTAATCGCAAGTTTCTTTAAAAATATCATCTTATTTGTTAAACTTTAATACAAAAATGTCTCATCTTCTAATTTTTTTTACAGATAACATAGTATAATGGCTCCAAATAAAGAAATTTCATACAAGAATAGGTTGAAAATTATTGTTCTCCATAAAGAAGGCAACACTCAAAAACAAATAGCTGCTAAAGCTGGAGTATCATTGTCTACTGTTTCCAAAACACTTTCTCACCACTCACAAACTGGGGATGTGAAGAACAAAACAGGTTGAGGATGGAAGCGAAAAACATCTAAAAATGATGATGAGTATATGATAATGATGAGCAAGCGTAAGAGAAAGAACACTGGTGGGTGGGGAAGGGGAATAAAGAAGTGTGGAGGTTGGTTGTGTAATGTCTATTTTTGGTTCAAATTCACTAGTATATAAAAAGTCGTATTGTGGTAGCTGTTCATATAGACTTGCAATAATCTTAATGGAACCTTATCTATATACTAATAATTGTGACGGTCGAACTGCCTGCGAACTTTCTTTCTTTGTTTCTTATAGCCGGCCGAATCACTGATCAGATTTGGATGAGACTTCGAGGACAGGAGTAACTGAGGCCGGGGAAGAACATAGGCTATGTGGCGTCGGCCTTCGAGGTCATCTGAGGCCGCTGGAGGCCTCTGTATTTCTGATTGGTTGAAAGAGAGTGACATCATAGACACGTCATAAAAGATAGTGACATAAAATGGGCGGAGCTCTATCATAGACACGTCATGAAATGGACGGAGCTTTAGCATATATATATATATATATATATAAAAGAACATAGGCAATGTGGCGTCGGCCTCCGAGGTCATATAGATGTTTTATAGATATATATATCGAAACCTACGGTAAAATTATTGAATGCCCGGTTGGGTCAACTGTGCGCCCTTGACGATTGGTTAGGTTAAGTCGTGATATTTTCGTTAAAACTAACGAAAATATCACGACTTTACCTAACTAATCGTCAAGAGCGTACAATTAACCTAACAGGGCATTCAATTAAACTAACCGTGCATTCAGTTGACCTAACCGGGCATTCGGTTGACCTAAACGGGTGTGTGTGTATATATAGCGTTCAACTTCCACCCGGGCAACGCCGCGCCGGGTCACTCCGCTAGTTACTGTATAAGACTTGTAAACTACATGGAGTTCAACGCTGTGTACGATCATATTAATTGTTCATCTTTATGAATACAGATATTACATTATAATTACCTGTATGTCAATGACTGCACATTCAATTGTCCTTTAGATATAGTAGCCTATATGTCTGTGTTATATGTTGTTGGACTCGGCTGTCCCCCCTCTATCCCACCTTCCCCTCAGTTGGGGTACCTTGGCTATCACTGCCATCAATCTCTAATCGATAAAGAGCCAAATACTGTTAAAAATTTTAAATACTTCAAGCCTAAGGTGGACATACAAAGCATAAAATAATTTTGTAAATAAATATTTGTATTTTAACTTCTTTTTTTATTTTCATCAAGTTATTTGATGTTTCACATTATATATTGGAGTTAAACTTTTTTTCTGGTAAATTTTTCCAAACGAACGGTAAACTTTTCCTAAGTATCGTGTGCATGGTACAAAAGATAATGACGAATATAACTGAAATATTTCTCTGTACGAATACTTATGAGCGCTACTGTATAACGTAATAAATATAATTTAATATGTGAAACATAAGATTAAATAGTAGAACTGTGGTGTGTTTTATAATAACATTGAAGGTCATAAAATTTTTGGAAAACTCGTGACAGAAACACACTCATTATCATTAATATAAAGTAAAGGATAAAAGAAGTTTTACTTAGCTGAAGTTTTAAAATTGTATCGAAATACCGGGTGTCCGAGAATTATCTGTACAAGTTTTGGCTGTTATTAAAAGTCAACCATGAAGTGTAGAAATTCCAGTATTGTCCCATTTTACAGAGAAACTCATTACGTTTTTTCTGATAACAAGTTTTGACAAGTTTTTTTTTTTGTACGCGGGTGACAGACATTGATGATTTAAAAGCAAGAATCACAGCTGCTATTGAGCGAATTGATGTGGATATGCTGCAGCGTACATGGCAACATTTGGATTATCGATTGGATGTTTTGCGAATCACTGATGGTGCACATATCGAATGTTTGTAACAACGTTACTTTAATAAAAGAAACTTTTGAAAATACAGATTCTAAATAATCTTGTTTAAGAATTTTACGTGTGTTATCAAGAATTTTATTAAAAGATGAAATTTACAGATAATGTTCGGACACACTGGAATTTCTAAAAAACTTGTCACAACTTGGTATCAGAAACAACTTAATGAGATTCTCTGTAAAATGGGACAACACTGGAATTTCTACACTTCATGGTTGACTTTTAATAACAGCCAAAACTTGTACAGATAATTCTCGGACACCCTGTACATCTTCGAGTCCGAGCTACCAGATATGTACTAATATCGACACAGCCACTCACGAACAGGGCAATAATTTATAATAAACGATTGATCAGTTAAATGGATGAGTCAACATTTTTGCCACAGCCACCGACTACAAGAGTAACCGGAACAGTCACTGACTACCAGAGGTCACCCCTGGAGAAGCCCCGCACCCTTCAGTATGTATATGTAATATACTATTATTTCTTAAAAAAAGTGTATATATTAACTAGTTGCGACATTATTGTAAGTTTAGTATACTAATAAAAAATTAATCTCATGATATGTTAATACATAATGTTTGCAGATGTGTTTCTATCTACTCATTCATTTTTAAATTATGTCTATGTATACGTCTTAATAAGTTGTTGACCAACATGGATAGAATGTGAGCGTTGTCGCCCGAAGATAAGAAAAAAGATAAGGAAGTATAAGGAATGAAAATATATATCCATATTGATCACTAGAACATTTTTAACTACAACACTGAGGTCGGGGGTTCGACTAGCGACTGTGTAATATCACTGCATAAGAGAGGGGATGGGATGGTGGCCGCTTAAATTCATGGCATGACGTTAGGTTATCTCTATGTTCAGAGCACTATTGGGTTTTGGGGTGCGGTACCCTCCACCCCTTTATCTCATCACGCTTATCATCCGCCTCCCCCCTTCCGTCTTTGAGGGATTAAAATTTTGCTTTTTTTCCCTTTCCCCCTCTTTTCCTATCTTTTCCCCTCACTCCCCTCGTTTGTCCTTTAAAAGTTCCCCCAAACCGTACCTTAACCGAGTCATGATTGAGAAATTTGGTTGTCGGAGATGAAAATGAAAATTTATTATTTATTGACGCCAACCAGAAGGCGACGGAGAGGGGGCATTCAGTGCGGTTTGTATGTGGGTATACGGATAGGTATATATGTTGCCAAGGTAAACGAACAGCAATTAAACTTAGGACCACAAAATTTGGTAGAATGGTTCGCTAGGTCAAAAGCTGGAAACCAGTCTAAAGTTTGGGAAAAGGTTAAAGGTCAAAGTTATAAGGTCAGTAAGCGCGTTATCATCAAAAGGAAAATATTTGCGATCATAAAACTTATGTCAAAGGTTTCTTTTTTCATTCTCTGGTCATTCTACAACTGTTAAGTTATTACAAGGTCAATAAAATCATGTTGGTTCCCCACTCAATAACTCACAAATGGTTCAAGTTAGGATAAGGATCATGTGATACGTTAGCCATCCTATACGTTTGAAACCAAAAGTTCAAAGGTCACAAAGCTACAAAGGTTACCAGACCACTAAAGCCATCCCCGATTGGTCGAAGTGATTGCCACCTCGCTCGAGTACAGTCTAGTTATTATTATTATTATTATTGTGCCCAAAAACTGACTCACTCTGTACTCGTACTGTTGCACTTCACATCGTAGTATGCGCAATAAATCTTACTTTTGGCAAAACCACTCTTAACATACTGGCAACATACAGACCAATTAAGGGAAGTACAAATAATTATATAAGCACCGTACAGGATCTAATCAGACATTCAATCTGAAAAGACCCAACGCACTTTCATCCTCGGGGATTTTAATATAGACTTAATGAAAATAGAAACAGACTCCAATAATAAATCACTGTGGAACACAATGATTAACGACGGCTACAAGACCTACAGTATGTAACAGACCGATACGTCCCCATACTGACCTGACCAAATCCTTGCTTATCGACCAAATATGGTCAGACAGCCGTAAATATGGCCACAATACATACGTGACACAGGAATACTACTTGCGGGCAGAGCTGACTACCTCCTAAGTTATATCATAATCAGACCAGAGACTAATATCCGAAATAAAGTACACAAATATTATATTCAGAAACACAAAACCTAATCAGTTAAAAAAATGCAAAGCAAAGTTATCCACAATAAGCTTCATCTTAATTGATGATCTCCATATATATATACACCAAATTTGAAAAGTTTCAAGAAACACTATCGGCCGCTTTTAATGAATCTTGCCCCGATCATTCGCAAAAATATCCCTACTGTTGGTGCAAACAAACCTTGGTTGACCCCAACTTTTAAACTTTCCATTAAACAAAAACAAAATATACAAAACCGTGTAGGAACGTTTGCTCCTCCCAAAATATACACTCACCACCAAAGCAAATTTATCTCCTTAATACTCAAAGCAAAAGCTAACTACCATAAATATAAATTACCACAACTGAAGAGTAATTTCAAACAACATTGGAACCTCATTAACAAAACGATTAGTATAAAACAAATAAAACCCTCTACACCGGAAAACTATTAATTAATAATGAACTCATTACAAATATAGCGAATTTAAAGAATTTTTCATTGAAGTGAGAGCCAAACTCGCCTCAAATAATTCTCCAGTGCCCGGTGCTTCGATGCGGACCTAGTGTTTCCCCTACCACACTCTTTCTTCTTGTCACGTTTCTACGACATAGGATATAATAACAGCCATAAAACAACTGAAAAGCAAAAAGTGTACGCTAGACACAATGTCAAACAAAATTTACAAAGAATGTGCGAATTTAATTATATCAAAGCTCGCAAGACTCATTAACTTATCCATTCAAAATGGTACCTTCCCAGATTGTCCTAAAAAGTCTAGAATTTTACTATTGTAGTTTGATATTAAATATTTTACAAACACATGGTATTACTATTTTACATTAAACGGTTTGGATTACCATACATAATCACAGTCATACAGATCACTGATTTTGTACTCTGTATTCAGGCAACTTCACAAAAATGCAGTAAAAATGAGAATACCAAAGGAATTAGTAGAAATTTTATTAATATTCTTTTAAAGTGTACACTCTAGCTCTCTCTTCCTCCACTACCCTCTTTCCTTCCCATTTCACACACACACACACACACCTTATTATCCATCTACTTGTGGAAAAATTCCAAATAGTTCTGTATAATATTTTCAGTCCGAGCCAGTGCTAACTCGTGTTTTGAATCCACCCACGACACACCCAAATGTCTTATCTGCGAATTCATCAATGAGTAGATAGGACGTTTAGCCATATCATAAATTGGTCATTTATAATATCTGCATATAAGAAAACGAGTCTCATAAATTACCTTTTCATAATATGCGCCTTCCGAACGGCATAATTCACCGCATTTCTTGCGAGAGTATGTCTTGGATATTATTTTCGGGTATAGAATTTTTATTTCCATAACGTACCGGAAAAAATAAATAATGAGTTTTTTTTTGGAGCGTTGTATAAGGTTAAAAACGCACACTCTAGATGTATATTACCAAAATTCTTTATTTATATATATATTTATATATACACACATGGTGTCCCATAAGTCGGGTCTCAGAGGAAATTTTATTTCAAATTAAATTTACAAAAGTAAGACATTAAAACTAAAACAAATGTTCAAATTGATGTCTTGTTTTGGGACCTTTTTTTTGTTGCAGGTAGAATAACACGCAAGCAGTGGCTAATATGGAAGCGAGTTACACTCCTCAGGAGTATAAACAATATGAAAGTATAAAGAGTATAAACAGTAATGAAATCCAAACACGTGGGCGGAAGACTGCATGGAAAATACAGACTTCTAAATGATTCAACTAGGGCCACTCAATATATTTTGTCCCACCCTTTTTTCTTAGCTAAATAATAGGCTATGGGGCTGAAATGTCTTTTGGGCCGTAAATTTGAACTTTCTGCACTTCACATAACCGGATTTTTCCACTTTGAACCTCCTTTTCTTGTATAAAACCGCTTTTAAACGCCCTTCTATAAAACCGATGGTTAACGCAGTTTCGAAAATGGCGTCTGACAGTGATATGCGTCGTAAACAGAGAGCTGTTATCGAGTTCTTAACTGTAGAGAAGGAAACAGTTGGAAATATTCACAAACGTCTACAAAACGTTTACGAAGATGCTGTTGTTGATCGAAGCACAGTTGGACGCGGGTCTAAACGTGTGGGATCATCGGAGAGAGGGAGAGCCAGCCTTGATGATGAGCCACGCAGCAGTCACCCTGCATCGGCTGTCACATCTTACACTGTGCAACGTGCTAACAGTATCACTCGATGAAATCAGCGCGTCACATACAAGGAGTATCAATGGAGCTAGGAATTAGTGAAGGAAGTGTGAATACGATAATTCAGCAACTGGAATATTCAAAAGTGTGTTCACGGTTTGTTCCTCGCAAACTGACTGAAGATCACAAAGCCCAAAGAAAAGAAATTGCTTCTGAGTCGTTGGTTCGATACGAAACAGAAGGGGGATGACTTCCTTTCACGAATTGTGACTATGGATAAGACTTGGGTACACCACTTTCAACCTGAAACAAAACGCCAATCCATGGAGTGGCATCACGCAGACTCCCCACGCAAAAAAAAATTCAAAATGGCTCCCTCTGCAGGAAAGGTTATGGCCACCATCTTCTTGGACATGAAAGGGGTGATTCTGGTGGACATTATTAAGAAAGGGCAAACAATCAACTCAGAGGCATATATTTCTACCCTTCTCCAGAGAGTATACTCCAGAGACGTATAAAGCGAGTTCGACCGGAGAGAAAACTGGAAGACGTCCTCCTTTTGCACAATAACGCAAGATCACACAACAGTTTGCAAACAAGAGAGGCCATCACAAAAATGCGCTTGATTGTGTTACCCCACCTTCCATACAGCCCGGATTTGGTACCTTCAGACTTCCATTTGTTTGAGCCAATGAAGGATGCTATTCGTGGGAGAAAGTTTCAGAGTGACGATGAGGTTGTTGAGGAGATTAAAAGGTGGCTCCAGCGGAACCCAGCGGACTTTTACAAGCAAGGAATAAAGGCCCTTGTTTCGAGGTGGAGGAAAGCCGTAGAAAAAGATGGAGACTATGTGGAAAAATAAAAACTTGTTAAAAAGGTATGCAACTACTTGTGCACAAAATTTCTGGAACTTACAAGGAAACTTGGAAAGAAAAAAAAAAGGTGGGGCAAAATATATTGAGGGCTCTCGTAGAATCTACGATAAATCTCTACGTCACCAGAGCACGGCTATAAAGGCGTGAGTCCACTTGAATTTCCTCTCGTTCTTAATTCTTTAGTACAGTCGCTCTCTGTTCTCCGATCTTCGTCAATGAAGCTTTGCTCCCTATCGACGGCGATCCCAAACCTCACCCGACCTCATTCGTCTGACCTCTGCTTCACTCAAAACATCCGTCGAATCTCATTTCGGTTTCAACAAAAATTGCCAACAATCTCCACTCAGTAAACAGCGAACTACTCGTAAAAATGTTAAATTCTTCAAGTCTAAAGTGGACACACAAAGTATTAAATAATTTTGTAAATAAATGTACGAAAACTTTTTCATTTGAGCATTTTTTTTTTTTCCTGAAGTTCTTTGATATTTTACATTATATGTTGGAGTTAAACTAATTTTTTATTTGTTAAATTTCTCCAGACGAACGGTTTTTATAACTATGATACGCATATTTTCATAACTATCGTAAGTATGGTATAAAAGATAAAGGCGAATATAACTCAAATATTTCTCTGTACAAATACTTATTAGCGCCACTGAATAAGCTCGGCGGATTCGGCCTGCATTTTCAGCTTCCCTGAAAAGGAGTTGAAATACTTGAAAGTACTCAGAGTGGATATTTTATTTCTCCTGCGGGTTATTTCAGAATAAAGATGTTCACACGTTTAATATATATATATATATATATATATATATATATATATATATATATATTAGGGTGTCACTTATTTGTATGGTAAGAATTGAACCATCAAGAAGTTTCGGTCTGACCCTCTAGAAATGTGACATTGTCTATACAAACGCTGATTATGAAGTTTCATGAGAAAATATTAATATTTAGAGGTCGCTGAAGGCCATTAAAATTTTGATGACGCGTCGTTACTTGTCCTAAATTGAAATGCGCTTCCTTTCTATGCCTCACCCAAAGTATCATTTCAGTCGCCTTAATGGTAGGATGTGTTTGCATTAGTGTGTGTTATTTTAGTCTTTTAGTCCTCCCTGATATAAAAAATCGCATGGTCATATCTATGACTAGTGTTGATGGACAAGAAAACCCTCCAAAGCGTGTGGTTGTTGACCTGGATACTGTGAAAGAAAAAAGCTTGGAAAACTTTGTAACAAAAAACACAAAATCATTGTTCACGAAGCTCAACCTCCCAGATGAATTCTTGGAGAAAACTGCTGAGCAATGGGAAGAGGATAAACCATTACCAAACTGCGAAAGAGACTGTAAAAACTCTAACTGTAACAAATGACTTCGCTGAACGTGGAGTTGCTCCCATCCAGGATTTTTCTGGATACCTAACCAAAGATGAAGAACAACTCCAGTTTCTTCTCCAGGTTGTTGAAGACCATCGCAAGCATTGCACATGGGGACAAAAGCATACATTGAGTGGAAATAATGATTAATGATAATAATTACGCTACTGTCTGATGTTAATGTACTTCATCTTAATATTATGATAGTCTTGTGCACTTCCTGCTAATGTAGGAACATAATAAATTGTTTAAATATAAGGTTGGAACATATATTCTGCTCGATTTTTTAGTTCATTCAGAACAAAAATTAAATGACTTATAAGGACAAATTTGCTCGAATTTTTAGTTTATTCACAACAAAAATTAAATGACATAATGACAAATTAATCATCAATATAATTCCCTTCTTTTTCTATAACCTCCTCCCACCTGTAGAAAAGTTTTTTATGCCACATTCGAAGAAATCCCTTGGTTTCGAGTTAAAAAAAGCGATCACTTCGTTTTCGATAGCTTCCCTGGATTGCAACTTTTGTCCATCTAGGTGGTGTTGCAGACTTCTGAATAAATGGTAGTCTGAAGGTGCGATGTCAAGAGAATAAGGTAGATGAGGCATTTTTTCCCAACCAAATGCCTCCAATTGGGCAGTGGTGATTCGAGCAGTGTGAGGGCGCGCGTTATCCTGGTGGAATAGAACACCTCTACGATTAATTAATGCAGGACGTTTTCCTTTTAATGCCATCTCCAATTGTTGGAGATGTTGGCAGTAGACTTCAGCTGTGATTGTTTGGTTATCTGGTAGAAGCTCAAAATGAATAATTCCTTGCATATCTCACCAAACGCAGAGCAAAATTTTCTTTGAATGGGGTCCATTCCTTGGCTGAGGTTCAGGCTTTGTTTCACGGCTAAGCCACTGATGTCGACACTTAATATTGTTGTATAGGACCCATTTTTCATCCCCAGTGACGATCCAATTCATAAACGGTGCCTGCATTTGCCGAGAATGCAGTGATGTGCAAATATCGATTCGATGTTGAAGATTCGCTTCTGACAAATCATGCGGAGAAAATACTCATTAGCCTAATACTACACTAGCCTAAGCAATTCATTCTGTATCATTCTGTATCGTGATGAAATATGTGCGAACCTGTCGCCGCGTGTATTTTGCATCATTTCTAAAACTATTTCACATTATCTTGAGGTTATTCTATTATCTATCGTCCATTTCCTAATCGAGCAGAATTTATGTTACAACCTGATACATTTGGAAGTTGTTTATATTCACGCTTTCCGAGAATCTCGTATCCAATACTTCGAAGCTGTTGAGCGACCTCTAAATATTAAAATTCATATTTTTCTCTTTCTACAGGCCATAATGTCTGTGAACAAGGAAGAACGAATCCAGCTAATTCTACTCATAGGAAATCGGAGTCAAAGAGAGGCCGCTGCTGAATTTAACAGACTGTATCCGGCAGCGCATTATTGGGGCATGTAACACCATTACTCCTGACATCATTCACCGTGTGCTTGCTGACTGGGTATCACATCTGGATTTGTGTATTGAAAACAATGGTGGACATATTGAGTACGTTCTGTAAATAAAAGCTTTTGTTTTGACTTTTTTTATTATTTTTCCTATGATGCCGGACTTATGGGACACCCTGTATATCACATATCAGGTGACCCTGCGCAAAATGCGCTATTTATATTAAATTTATAATCTTCCCACGTGCATCTACGCGGGTACTTCAATACGTATCCGCCCTTTTTATTTTAGTGATAATGTAGTACATATAATATATACTCGTAATAACGAGCCAGACTGAGATCTATAGGCTTATTTAGGCTAGCAACAGTATAGGCTTATTTAGGCTACTCGTAGCTGGCCGAGTAGTGAGCATGGCTCGTAGCTGTACGAGTAGTGAGCATGGCTGCGCCGCTTTCAATTTGTACTCTGGAAGAACAGAGATCCATGTTTCGTTTTTTGTGGGCAGAAGGTGTGAAAGGAGCTGAAATTCACACCCGTTATGTGCTCAGTATGGGAATAATGCGTTACCACGGCGAAGTGTGTACGAGTGGATTCAAATGTTCAAGGTAGGTCGGACATGTGTGACAGATGCTCAGCGCTCAGGATGACCGTCAACATCAACCAGTGGTGACAAGCAGGAAGAAGCCAGAGCCATGATTTTCGATGACAGAAGATTAACAATAAAAGAAATTGCATCTTCATTAGATATCAGTCAAGGGTCAGCCTATTCGATAGTTCATGACATTCTTGGCTTTCACAAGGTTTGTGCAAGATGGGTGCCCAAACAGTTGACAGAAGAGCACAAGCGTAATCGTATGGATGTCTGCTCTCGTCTTTTGGTGCGGTATCATAATGAAGTGAAAACTGTTTGGAGCGCATTATCACTGGAGATGAAACCTGGATCCATCACTATGAACCAGAAAGCAAACGACAGAGCATGCAATGGAAGCATCCAACATCTCCCGTTGCAAGGAAGTTCAAAGCGCAGCCGTCAGCAGGTAAAGTTATGCTAACACTGTTTCGGGATACACAAGGCTCTATCCTTGAACATTATCTAGAGCGTGGAACTACAGTAACAAGTTCATCGTATTCTGACACGCTTCCGAATGAGTTAAAGCAAGCAATACGCACAAAACGGAGAGGGAAATTGTCGGAAGGTGTTATTCTGTTGCACGACAATGCGCGCCCTCATACCGCTGCACAGACTAGAAAATGTCTTCAAGAACTTAAATTTGAAGTTCTCGATCATCCAGCCTACAGTCCAGACCTGGCACCTTCGGATTTTTACCTGTTTGGACCACTAAAAGACGCTTTGAGAGGTCAGCGATTCCAAGGCGATGATGACCTGAAGGAGGTCGTGCATGACTGGCTACGCACACAGCCAAAAACATTTTTTTGTGATGGTATTAGGAAGCTTGTAGATCGCTGGACTAAGTGTATTGAGAAACAGGGAGATTATGTTGAGAAGTGATGTGTTTATAATCTATCAGATGTGAAAATAAAATTTTGAAAATAAAAAGTGCGGATACTTATTGAATTACCCTCGTATATGTATAATATAAACCCACAAGTTAAAAGGAAAAGTATTAAGCTTTGCGTCAAAGATCGTAAATTTCAGTTTGAAGGCAAGTCTTATGCAATATGCAAGGTCATTTGGATTGGCGATAGAAAATCCACTATAACACGTATTAGCTAACTTACATGGGAACGTTTTTTAAACTACAGAGTGTTCCATTTAAATGGAACCATAGGATGTAATTAATAATGCATTTTTTTCAGATTTGTGAGGGTAAACGTAATAAAAGTAGTAATAAAGTAATAGAGGTAAGGTAAGGTGATAAAGGCAAATAAAGGTAATAAAGGTACCAACATCCTTTCCAATCTTTATTACAATAATTTAAATGGAACCATAGGGAGTAATGAAGATTGGAAAGGATAGTGGTACCTTTGCTACCTTTACTTACCTTTATTACCGTTATTACCTTATTATTACCTTTATTACGTTTACCTTCACAAATCTGGAAAGATAAGACATTATTAAATACTCCCTATGATTCCATTTAAATGGAACACCCTGTGGAAGTTTTCCCACTATTGTTAATTTCAACATTGTTTGGTACTGGTATATACTGTAGATGATGCCTTACGCCTTCAGTCTAATAATTTGGATGTTGATGAATTCCTTGGTAGACTCACTAGTATAGTTTCGTCTATAAAATTTACTGTTGAAAAGGAAAATGACGAATGCTTATTATCTCTGGATCCAAAAATTCGGAGATGCTCAAATCAATTCACATTTGAAGTTTTTCGCAGGCCTACTAGTAATACTGTAACTCATACGTTCATTTTTATATTGACCATCACCCCTCGATAAAATCTTCGATTTCTTCTTCTTTGTTTCTCAGAGCATTAAGAATTGTTAGTCCTGAACTTTTAAATTCTGAGTTTTGCAATATTATGAACATTTGTATTAAATTGTTATCTTATTCCATTTCTAGAAAATTGTCTTAGAAAAGCTAAAAAAGAGTATTATAATATTGTAACTGAAAATGAATTTGATTATAAAAATATCCCTAGCCAACCTTAATATATAAACTTTAAATATCTTCCGACTTTACTTAAAACAATTAGCATTAGCGCAGTCTTTAAGTACAGTATAATAACTTAATACGGTTAAATCTCGCCATATAAAGAACATCCCTGTTAATGCTGCTGGCTGTGTCTATTTGATGATTGGACGTACACAATGTAACTCAGTTTATATGGCTCAAACTGGTAAAACTTTAGACGTCAAAGTAAGACAGCGCAAATACACGTGCACGACTGCAAATAATTTTAATACATTGTTTAATTATCTGTATAGATATAATCATAGTATTAAGTGGGAGAGTTCTAAATTATTGTTAAAAATACAGATATAATTGAAGGGAAAATGTTAGAATCTACATTCATCTTTTTTTAAAATAACTTCACTAACAGTTCGGAAACGTATAAAATTCACCAAATCTTCTTAAAATACCTTCTGCCCTTTATCACTACTGATCCCTCATTACTATATTTTTTTACGCTGTACAGAGATACATATTTTTGGCTTCTTGCCTTTTCCCCTCATTTCCTGAAGAGGTGTATTGTTGAAAACACGAAAGAACTTGGAATCGTTTTTCCTTTTTCCTTGTGGGTTTGCATTATTTATTTATTTCACATGTTTAATTGTTAAATTCCTCCCATATTCCGTGCAATGACTCCTCATTTCACGGAGATCGGACTTGCTGCTCCTCTCGAGTTGGTCTGGTGAAGTAGAAAGTTGTTTTCTTGCGCTCTCCACTTCACACAGCTTGGCACTCTCGCTTTATCTGGTACTGTTCTGTGCCAGGGGTCTAGTCTTCTTTTAGAGATTTCCACCCCTACACCAGTCGCGTTCTGTAGTTCTTTTGGCTACAAAACTATTTTCCTTCAGGGTTGAGGATGTTCCCTGTCTAGTCTTTAATTTGGGAACACGATACATTTTTCCTTTCTTACTTTCCACTATCGTTTGAATGGTTATAGGGTTCAAAGTAAGATTAGGGATTAGTTTATCTATTATTTTTCATGTATAAATAATGGTGTACCTCTCTCTTCTTCTTTCCAGCGAATATAAACTGAATTCACGCAATCTTTCCCAGCAATTTAGTTCTTTTCATCCATTGATCTTGGCTGTGAAGCTTCTTTGAATCCCTTATAGTTGACTAATGTCTGTTTTCAACAGAGGAATCATTATATTCCTGTCCCCTCTTTTAAAAGTTCTCAGTACCTGTCCAATTATTCTTTTTGCTATATTCACTGCTATCTTATTTTCCGTTTCAAATTTCGCTTTGTCAGTCTCTGAATTTCTTGCCCATTTCGGCATAGTATTCCATGGAGTTTAGTTCCTTCCTTCTTCGTATCTTAACAACTGAAATTTCTCAATGTTAAATTTCATATTGTTACCTTCTAACCAATTTTAAATTCCGTTCATGTCTGTTTGTTGAGATTCTGTATCATCTGAGTTTCTTATTCTTCTATTAATTTTTGTGTCATCAGCAAATGATGTTACTGTGATATCATTGGTAACTTCCTCATCTATATCAGTTAGCATGATTATGAATAGTAATGGAGCGGATAGTGTTCCTTGTGGCATTGAGCTAAGGACCTGTGACTCTGATGAAGATACTCCTTGGACTGCATCGGCTTGCTGCCGCTTACTAGAGAAATTATATATCTATTTTCCTATTTTTCCTGTTATTCCCATATATTCCAGTTTATGTGCTATGATTCCACGGTCATATTTGTAAAGTGACTTGGCAAAGTCTGTGCATATCACATCGTAACGAAGAAAATGACCCGAACCGAACCGGCTAAGCAACAGGCTTCCCGTAGGGCGAGGCTTCGACTGCTCTTTCAAAGTGTTTTCACTTTGCCCTGGAGAAACTCCCATGGTGCCACGTTTACAAAAGATTCTTAAGGTTGCAAAGGTTGTCTAACAATGATATTAGCAAAGGAATTTATATAATTTTGGTTCTACACTTAACTCCTTTATGTGATTTATATTAGCCGAAAAGAACATATAGAATTTAGGAATCTCTGCTTAAGATTATAGATTTGGCACACTGAAGTCGTTAGGGTTAAGAAAGAGGCCAGATGATCCTCTGGGGCATCGAGGCGAGTTATAAAATATTTAAAAAAAATAAAAGATTAATACTTTAAATTATGTAAACAGAATGATATTTTTAAATTTTAGCAAAAATTTATTTCCCTTGAAAAACCTTTTCCACTTTTTTTTAAGAAATTTAATATCTTAAAAGTGATCTATCTTTGTGAAATAACCACTGAAAAAGGTAACTCGTCATTTATATCCTTCCACGAGAGAAGCATTCCACTTCCACAACGGACTGAGGGAGGGGACACCATTGAGCGAAGGTATAAATTGTTTTCCGTAACTCGCAGTCAGATTAAGTAAGTACGAAAAGAAGAACCTTGGACGTCAGCAGTATAAACTTCATTGTCGGTGCAAGGAAGCGACATACTGAGAATACCGTAAACCGTCGGAGAAGATGAAACGAAGAAGAAAAACATCATCTTTTCCGACATATATTATGAATTGTATAGATTACTTCAGTATCAGATGTGTCATTTAACAATTTAATAAAACTGTAATCAACTGTAATAACTTAATATGATGTACTTAATGTACTCGGTGCACAACCCCGACATTATGTCACCACCCAAGAATGTATACTTCGCAAAATTATTGTCTTTTATTTTTTATTTTTTTATTTTTGGAAAATTTCAAAAAAAAATTATCTGTTTAAATTGTATTTATCGTGAAGATTCGTTGGACCTCCAGCCAAAGGGAGATTTGTCCTTCAAATTGCATTCACCCCCCCAAAATAAAACTAATTTATTTTTTATCATAAAATTATATCATTCTTGCCTTCACCTTCATTTGATAAAGACCTATCAGAATTTTTGCCTGAGCTACTGTTACAAGAGATCGAACTTCATCCCCATTCCATTCCTGACCATCAGCGATAATTCTAATTCTTGCTGTAAATTCATCTTCCCCCTTCAGTGCCTTTTTCTATAGAAACTTCGTGAAATAAAATCATGCTGAGTGAAAGATGACTCCAATTAAGAACTTAGGTGTTTCAATCCACTCCTTCAGTAATTTGGTGGAAAACTATTAAGAATGTTCTTCACTCGGATGTTCTACTTAACTTAAGGACTTAAAGGACCACCTTCGTCAGATCGTCCAACAGTGCATTCATTATAAAAGTCGCGTGCGAGAAGTGGCCCGTACTCGCACAACACTATTATGGTGTAACTTCGATACCACTGAGCCACCTCTAAATATTACAGGATTCCAAACAAATATATTAAAAGGAACAACTTTTGGGAGTGGGACACTTAAAATTCAGAAAAACATTTTCACGCTTATAGCTAAGAGCTACCGTAATATATATATATATATATATATATATATATATATATATATATATATATATATATATATATATATATATATATATATGTGTGTGTGTGTGTGTGTGTTTTACAATATGGAACAATTCACAAGACACGACATATAAATAATAACTTATTTAGTAAACTATGGGGAAGTTATCATACATTAAATTTTAAAGATGTCATTTTGAAGATTTAGTATTAAAGGTATGACAAATGTGAGAGGAATTAATTAACTTTATGACATCAGAGTCCACCCATCATACAATATACGTTAATTCCTAATTAATATGTTATAGTTATTTAATTCGGATATATAAGTCATTATAGGGAGAAATGAGGGGAATGAATTAGAGGCACAAGGTAATGAAGGGTTTACAGCCCTGGTACAAGAGTGACTGAAACTATTAATTAAATATATGTACTTACACACAGTAATTAATGAATTAAGTGCATTTGGGAATGAACTAAGTAAATGAGTGAGGAAGTACAAACAAGGATTTTAACCACACTACATTAAATGTGCTTGCATAATCTAATCAAATTTAGAGATGGAGGGTGAGAGGCAAGATAATAATTAATTACTTTGTACTTGTTTGTACTTTAAGGAAATGAAATTAAGGGACATTCCAACTAACTTCTCATGGCACAAACATGGTTACAGTCCGAACATGAGAATGATAGATCAAATATATATATATACGGTACACAATGGAGGGCGGATTACATTAAATTTAATTCGCCACAGCGTAGTGGCTATTGCACTTACCTTTAACTCAAGAGGTGGTGGGTTCGAAGGTTAATTTTGCATTATGCAAAATTGCGCGCGTTCATGCATGATATTTCATATATATATATAGGTATGGGTGTATACGCGTGCGCGCGCCTGATGGACAGAAAGAAACAGATGAAGGTTCCTTTTTTACATTATTTCTTAGATTTTCTTAGCTTACAAACTGAAAAGGAGCTGTCAATATTTTTTATATGTGAAAATAATTACTTAAAACGAAACAACCGGTCCTTCAGATTTTATGATAGTTATATATATATATATATATATATATATATGTGTGTGTGTGTGTGTGTGCCATCCCTGATTTAGGTGTTATACAGGGTGTGTGAAAAGTCTCTTCTCATGGGTATTTTGCGTTAATAATATTTTTCATTTAGAGTTTAGATAATTGACGATACAGGTGACTATACAGATAAAGAGAAGGTGGAAATTGTTTTGGTACGTGTTGCTGGTAGAAGTCAGAGGGAGGCATGTCACTGATTCCATGAACGACACCCTGATACGTCATTGCCACGTTAGCGAATCAAGGTGTTGTTTATAGAATAATTGACACGCCTCCCTCTGGTTTCTACCAGGAACACGTAGCAAAACACTTTCCACCATCTCTTGATCCTATAACCACCCATGTCATCAATTATCTGAAATCTAAATAAAGAAATATTATTAACACAAAATCCCTATGAGAAGGGACTTTTGATACACCCTATATAATATTTAGACCCTCCCTGATATGTCAAAGTTTTTATTGGTTGCTACCTTCATTAGAGTTTTGTAGTTCAATGACGGTTCAAAAAAGCCAATACATAGCCCCCAAAAGTTTAACTTATAAATATTTTTTTTATGGTCAATAGGTAAAAATGGGCGGATCTAGACTAAAATTTTGGGGTTTTGGGGATTGGCCGTCCAATTTTGAGTAGTTTTTATGCATTTCCAAAGAATAATTGCGTTTTCTGAACATTTTGTCATAAAAAAAGTGTCGGGACAAACTTCTTTAAAAAACTTGAATAAAAAAGTTTTAAACATTTTAATTTAGCAGTCAACTTAAAGTTTATACTTTAACAGAATTTACTTTGTATACTTTGCAAACAAAAAAAAAAAAAAAAAAAAAACGTGTAAAAAAATGACCAAAAAAAGCGAGTGTTTTATATTCAGATAGTGTAACAGCTCCTTGCGTAACTTTCTTATATAACTACTTTGTAGCGCAAATGAAAATATATTGAACGAAAGTTTCACGATGTAATTGCCAAAAAAGATTCATAAATTTTGTAGCTATTATTCACATACATATTCATATTACAAAGTTATATATTATTCTTTTTTTCATCACACGCATACATTTAAGGAATGTTAACTAACGCGAGTTGATATATAATGCCTCAGAGGGGCTAATCCTGAATAAGAGATAGACCAAAATTCAAAATTATTTCCGTAAACTGTAAAATTTAATCAGAGTGTTTTGTTCCTTTGAATTTAAAACTACATTTGGAACACTCTCAGGGCCTCCTTGTTTTTATTTGTGAATACTAATGCAGTTATGTGAAGTCTCTCGCAAGTAATATTTTCCACATTCTTTGCGAGTTTTAAAATCTTTTCAGCTTAAGAGATTCGTATGCGGAGTCCTACGCAATAATGAAGATAAAGTTTTGTGACTTGAATATTCATGGAAAAAAAATGTTGGGTTTAAATTTTGAGAAAGAAGAAGAAGAAAAGGAAAAACAATGAAAGAAATAAAAGAAATTACGTACCGTATAATTTAATATCTACAACTGTTCACAATCTCTTTTTTAAAATATCCTTTACTTGATTTTATAACTCGGTGCGTGACACTTTAGTTCGAGTAAGTTTCCTTTACCTTATTCAACTATATATATATATACTGTATATATATATATATATATATATATATATATATATATATATATACACACACAGGGTGATGCATAACTGTTTCATAGATCGCAAGGTGTATTCTTGGGAAAAAGTAAAGAAAAAAGACCCTATAAACATAGGTCGAGAAACCTTTAGGTTTCGAGCTATAGCACGCGACAGAAAAATGAAACTCCTAAAGATTTTTACATTTTATGCACATGCACAGTGTGATACATTTGCTATATTAAATTAAATGTTCGAAATTCATTCCTTCTTCTTGAATGCATGCCTCAGCACGTCGCAAAATAGGATAGAAGAGAGATACAGTAGTTAAAGGGGGAAAATGAGCGAGTATAAACAAGTGAACAAGCTGTGTATCCTGACAGGTGGATAGGGCACTGTGGTCCTATTCCGTGGCCACCTCGGTCACCAGATTTAAATCCTCTTGATTATTACTTGTGGAGTCATTAAAAAAGCCTAGTTTATGTTACAGAAGTTCGAGCACGTGATGAAATGTGGCAAAGAGTTTGAGACAATTGCGAAACGATCCGCAATGCTCCAGGAATTTTTGAGTGTGTCAGAGAATCATTGGTGCGACGTGCTGAGGCATGCATTCAAGAAGTAGGAAAGAATTTCGAACATTTACTTTAATGAATCAAATGTATCACACCGTGTAGTTGCATAAAATGTAAAAATCTTTAGGAGTTTCATTTTTCTGTTGCTCGAAACGTACGGGTTTCTCGACCTATGTTTATATGGTCTTTTTTCTTTACTTTTTTCTCAAGAATACACCCTGCGATTTATGAAACACATTTATGCATTTATGCATCACCCTACATATATATATATATATATATATATATATATATATATATATATATATGTTCCGTTAGTAATCAGTAAGGAGGGCCAGAAACTGGTACAGCGATCAGGCCAGACGAACGCGATTAATTGCGCCAACTTGCATATTAGTATTACCCAGCACCAATGGGAGTCAAACCTCCAGCCGTCAGTGTCTTCACTTCGCTTATAGGAATACTATGTTACTCACTGAGCCAAGGGCGTTGGTTTGTATGTTCCTGTGGTGATATTTATAAGGTGGAAATACAGGGGGCTTCAACAAATTTTACCACTTATATGGTGCTAATATGTCATTGCTTACCATTTATAGTTTTCTTTTTGTTTACAAGCCACGCCGCCTTCGGATCCCTACCCTACGGCAGGGCCGACGAGAGCTGCCACGGAACCTGGAGAAGGATTGGTATATGGGCTCCCCTGTTTACTCAGTATTTTATTATGATATTTTTTTGTACATAACAAGCAAACTGATTATATGTCCAAGTCACTATTCAAAACATACAGTATGAATAAACAACTTAGAAGAAAATTACTATTTTATTTTTCGAATCAATTATATTAATTTTATCACCATGCAATTTACAAATGCAGTACCAGGCCATGCAGGCAAGGCAATTGTTTACTGGAAGATTTTCATAATTAGAAGTGTACTTTCTTTGCCTTCTCTCTAGCAAAGTGGTAAATGATTCTGATGAAATTTAAAGTACGGGCTAACTGGCTTTCAATTACAATGGTTCCCAGATCTGTCAGTCGGCCTTGGGCATTGGTGAACCGCAGATAATATTTTATCTGTTTCAGTTTGACTATGATAATCTCTATAAAATGTATGTTCATTAATTATATTTCCGCTCTGTTATTTAATCAATTGCTGTATTAATATTTTTAGATTTTATCCCCCCTCTTTCCGGGTCCCCTAGAGGTCCGGGCCCCGGGGAGTTATCCCAGCTTCCCCACCCTCTCGGCGGTCCTGCCCTACAGGCAGGGCTTGTGATCACCTCGTGATCTTTAACGCCGCTCATCTTGATAGATCCGACCCTAACGGGCGACTGAGCGAGAGACATTAGCTCTTTACGCGAGTCAGCCAATCATAACAGGCGACTGAGCGAAAGAGATATTTGTTACTCCGCTTAACGCAGCCCAAAACCGCGCAAAGTTTTTTTATTTGTAGATAGATGTAAGTATTTCTTTGTTTATTTGCTTGTTTTTTAATAATAATGTCGTTTTTTCAGGGATTGTGTAAGTGATTAATGAGTGAACCCCATCCAATGAAAATGGCTACAAGGTTTACATTAGAGCAACAGAGATTTCTGCGTTGCTCCATTGTTAACCTTGTAGCCATTTCCACTGGGTGAGGTTCACTCATTAATCATTCACACAATTCCTGAAAAAAACATTATTATTATTAACCTTTACAGGACGACAGGTACAAATTGGTAGCGTTTCAAATACATAACTTGACCCTACAAAAAATTCCGGCCTTAAAGGGTTAATGAACAAGCAAATAAACACAAATACTTACGTAAACAAAAAAATGGGTGCATTTTTAAGAACCAGTTTATATTAAGTTAAATACTTCAGTCGATGATATCGAGTAAAAACGTTATCACAACATAGGTGCTCTTTCCAACCGTTGCGGAACTACGGACGTTTTAAGATGTGCAAACAACAAATCCCTACTTGTGTGTAATTCGATAGATGGCAGAACTGGTGCTAGATTCGGTTAACGAAGTTACCACTACTATTCCTCAGTGTTTTCTTTCAGTTGGTTCTGATCTGCGGTACGAGACACTGTGTTACTGTGTTGCGCTGAGGTGAACAATCAAAATGAATCAACAGTTCACACTCGCTGAATACGCTGATATCCATTTCATTTATGGATTCTGTGATGGTAACAGCAGAGCGGCAGTTCAGGAATATCAAACCGCCGAATACCGAAAAGGCAAGTGTTTAGTGACACACACCAGAGATTAAGGGAAACGGGGACAATTGTTCCACGTAACCAAGAACATGTAGCAAGACGGCCCGTTGCTGTGGAGGAGCGCATACTGGACCTCGTACAACGTAGCCCAACTACCAGTGTTCGAAGGATTTCTAGACGAATTGGTGAATCCGCATCGCGTGTATGGCGAACCATACATGATGAGGGTTTGTATTCATATCCTTTGCAACGTGTGCAAGCTCTTCAACTGGATGATTACGGTAAGTGCATAAACGTTATGCATCGCCAAATTGTTAATCGCATACTCTTTAGTGATGAAGCACAATTCATTCGGGATGGAATTAACAATAGACGAAATTCCCACTTGTGGTCCGCCGATAATCCCCACGGTATCGTTGAAGAACACTTTCAACATCGATTCTCAGTGAATGTTTGGTGCGGTGTAATTGGACCGTTCGTTTTGGAACAACGATTAACTGCTGATATTTATCTGAACTTCCTGACGAACGAATTGACGCTTTTGATGGACGACGTGCCCTTGGAGACAAGGCGCAGGATGTTCTTTCGGCACGAATGTGCGCCACCGCATTTTGGTCGTCATGTTACGGATTACTTGAATCTGCGGTACCGGAATCGTTGGAATGGTCGTGCTGGTCCAATATCGTTGTTCCTGAGATCTCCAGACCTAATCCCGTTAGATTTTTTTTATGGGGCCTAATGAAAGAGATGGCCTACAAGACCAAAGTACAAACGAGAGAGGAACTCTTGCGTCGGATTATGGTTGCCGCTGCTTACATACGAGAACACCCCGAAATGATTCAATGGGCAGTGGACTCTTGTTTGGAACGAGCAAGGCTGTAAAATGAAAACTGAGGCGGACATTTTGAACATTTATAAGGTGTATCTCATAAAATGTAGCAATAAATACATCAGATTAATACTCTTGTTTATTTTTTTCCGTGCACCTTAAAACGTCCGTAGCTCCGCAACGGTTGGAAATAGCACCGATGTTGTATTAACTTTTTTACTCGATATCACCCCCGAAATTACCCCCCAAAGTGTATGTCCCGTTTATAGCGAAAAGGGCGTCCCAGACAGGAACAGTATTAGTATTAACAGTAAATTCTACACTTAATATTAAGCTGTTTTTAACAGTTAATTTTTATACTTAATATTAGGCTGCTTAAAGAAAGAGATAAGTTTCATACCTGAACGAAACCCTAACCTAACCTTAACCTAAACCTACTCCATGCAGGTCACTAATGGGAAGTTGCAAGATCTGACTCCCAACTCCGTTTCCTAAAATTTAAAAAAAATAACTAATAAAATACAATTTATATAAATAACATTTCACCAATAATAAAAAAAAACTTAACCACATACATACATATATACATACATACATATATACATACATACATGCATACATTATATATAAACCGAGTTACAACATGTACACATTGTACAGTCTACCTCTTTCGCAGAGAACTCTTTGACTATTGGCGTTATAGTTTGTCATTTCTATTCGAGCAAATCTAGATGAAAACATTCACGTATTACTATAAAATATATCTAAAAGTAACTAAATATACGTAATATTTTAGGATTTGGAACCATTAACAACATTAATAAATTTCCTAATTTTGTTAATGAAGATAAATTCTTTTACAGAGAAACTTTTGCTGAAAATTATTTCCTCTTTTATTTTAAATTCTATAACAATTCAAGACCTTTCGTCTGCTTTCAAGCAACCAAAATTCAAAAGTCCAAGTATCACATACCATACAACCAACCACCCAACTGATCATCCAAAACTCACTACATGTCCCTGTTATAATATATACTACAGGGCAGTAGCGCAGGCAAGGGGGGGGAGCCCAGGGGCAAAATTGGCTTCTGGATCCGCCCTTGACACATATACCTGTGTGTTTGTGTGTTTGTGTGTGTGTAGATCAGTGCCGTTGGTAACGATCGCTAGCTTGGCCCGCCCCCTTTACCAAATCCTGGCTGCGCTCCTGCTACAGGGTGTTTCGTTTAAATGGAACCATAGGGAGTAATAAATATTGAAAAGGATATTGGTACCTTTATTCATAGTATTTGTTCGATGTGTTCGCCATTATTATTCATGCATGTTTGTAATCTGTTTATCCAATTACGGTGAACTCACTCACAGATCACCATCATAGATCCAGTTATTTTAAATTTCGACGGCAACTTCACCACGCAATTGTAAATAATGGGTTTATGATTTGGAGTGGCTTCATTAAAGTCCGCAGCTGTGTGCCTTGCGGAACGTGAACCACACATTAAGATGATTTTCACTCTTTCGTCTTTGGATAACCGAATTCTCTTCACTTAACCCTCACAAATCGCAAAAAAGAGACATTAGTAATTACTCTCCTCTATGATTCCACTTAAACGGAACACGCAGTAGAATGCCCGCTGCGGCTTGCGGAGCAAAATTCGCTCGAAACAGCCTACGTTGGGACTAAGAGAAGCGGGTATGTTACTAAATCTTCCCTGGTTCTCCCTTAATGTGTATACTAAATTTGGTGCAGATTACCGCAGCCGTTTTGGCTTGTATGCGTGTATAAATGAACATTAGACATCGGGTATCAGAGACATCACCGTCCCATATATATATATATATATATATGTGTGTGTGTGTGTGTGTGTGTGTGTGTACCAAAAACCACTCAGGAAAAGGGAAAACACTCCACTGATCACTTTCGTGTGTATGTAACAGCTTATTATCAAGGTCAGATCTTCATAATGTCCTATTAAATAACATAAAAGCGCACGGTTGATAGCGTTTTTCATTTTCTTTGGTGGGTTTTAGTGCATATAATTATTTCACGCGTTTAAGTGAATATTTTTTAGTTATATGTATATATAATTATTTTCAAAATTTTTGTTTTGTTCCAAATAATTTTGTTTAAACGTGTGTTTCTGTTGTTTTCTGCATTTTATTTTTAATATTCACTCATGATATGCACGAATAAAGGGTAAGAAAGACTAAAAGAATAAATGAAAATTACCTTATATACAGAAGAAAGCGTACACTACGTTCTTACACTTACGTTCTTTGCCATGCAGATGTGTGCGTGTCTAAAGTAAGTCTACTTACGTAGTTAGACTTTATCTCTAGCGCCCGTAGTTCAGTGTATAAAGACGTTTCCCTACGAGCTAAGTGAAGACACTGAGGTCGGGGATTCGGCTCCCGATGGTGCTGGTAATAATAAAAAATCTGGGAGCAATGGGCTACATTAGTTAGCCTGAGCTCTGTACCAGTTTCTGGTCCTTCTGGTTGATTATTATATAATTAGCCTCCATTAGTTCAGAGATATCGTATGGTCTTCCTAGTTCCCGTTTTCAATTTCCTTTTGAACGGTTATACACAGACATTTAACTAGATTATAGATACGATTTTTATACTTGTAGTTTTTCTAATTCTGGAAGCTTTTCTCAGTAATATAAATCTTCTTGTGTATTCCTTCTAATTAATCTTTATCAACGAATTTTAATCATGATCAAACAGAGAAAAATATTTAATTATCTTAAATATAAATAAAGCGTCGCAACAAGATTTTGGTTTCATTTTTAGGTACAAATTCTTGTTTCCTGTGAAAAAAATTTGCTGTTAATACTTTGGTGCAGTAAGAAAATATTTATGGCTCACCGAGCAAAATCTGCGTATGCCAGCGTCCCTAGTTCAGTGGATAACACCGTTTCCCTATAAGCGAAGAGAAGACACTGAGGTCGACGGTTAGAGCCCAGATGATGCTGGTAATAGTGATACAGGAGTTAGAACAATGGGCGCCATTAGTTTGGCCTGATCGCTGTGCCAATTCCTGGCCCTCCTGAGTGACTGCTATTAAAATCTGTGTCTCTGGTGTTGAAACAATTCGTTAATGCACAGATTTTTTTCATTTACTAAGAAATCGTTTTGCTTTAAACGAAAACCCATTTAAATACGTGACAATTAACATTTACTTTATATCAACACTTTTTTCGTTGTGTTGAAAAAATTTAATATGTTGGCATTTATTTAATTTAAGCAAAAAATTAATTAAACAAATCATGCCTACTTTGGAATTACCATATGTCTAACTTAATTGCCTGATTTTTTTAATTCATTCTAATTTAACTACTATATATTCAGTTATGCACATTATACATGCAGAAATAAATACATACATATCTCTAGCGGATTAGAATCACTCGCACTGAGAACTTTCACACAACGTACATTCTTCTTCTCGTTACGCCACTCGAAGTTTTGGATGCGTTTTATAAATTGGGTATTTATAATTTTGCTCCGCATTACAATTTTATTAAATAATTTTTTATTGAAAGAAAATGTTTATATGATATTTGCACACTTAAAATATATTTAGAAGAAAATCGAAATAAAATTAACTTTCTTGAAACTAAAACAATTAGTATTAACCCCCTATGGGCGCTGGTCTATGCTTACATATGCTTACGTGCTTACATATGCTTGCATATGCTTACGTGGGTTAGCGTTTCGAAATATAATTTATTAGTGTGTAGCACTACTCAAAACAAAATCCTGCAATAACAAAATGAAGCCAAATAAAATACATATGGTAAATCTAAATAAAGCAATCATTATACAGGGTGTTCTAAAATTACCTAGTAAACTTTTATATGAACGCAATATCTTAACAAAAATTGTACAATATTTAACAATTTTATTTCAAATACAGCAACAATAAGAAAAGCAACAATAAATGTTTATTTTAAGTGTTCAAAGTTTCTTCCTTCAACATGAACTCATTGTTCACGACGTTCGACTACTGATCGACAGACATATAAAAAGCTTACTAGTTAATTTTAGAACACCCTGTATTTCTAACCAGTGCTTTAACTGACCCAAACAAAAGTGGTTAAACGTCTTTTAAATAAATGAATTTTCCCTTTGCAGGCTGATAAATTATCTAAATCTACGACTTTCAAAACCTGATCAAGATAAATCAGCTAAAATTGCGTTTTGTAATGATCCGTAAAAGCCGTAGTGAATTTTCTTTGAACAGAATCATTTATTAACTTCACCAACATTTCAAGCTTCGGGAACCATTTGTATTTAGTACTGTTGGTCTTTCTTGTTGATTGGTATAAAATAATAATCAGTGAGGAGTATTTAATCTTTTTTGTTTTGTGGGTTTGTGATTTTTATGCACTTTGAGGTACACAAGGATATACGTGGTTTTGATTAACGCTTAATGTAAAATGATATTCTCTTCAATGACTGATTCATATATATATATATGGGATATTTAGGGATAATCTTAAGGTAGATTGCAGCGAAACGACTGTGGGAGGGACAAGGAAAAATACTTTGATATCAGTTCCTGAAGTAAAGAGGTTAATTAAAAAATCAAAAACTGGTTCTGCGTCAGGGGTAGATGACCTATCGAAATGAAATGTTTCGACGTTCAACGCAGGCTCGTGTCTCTCAACACCAAAAATGCTACACCTTTCATCTCAATCACCGTTCATTAAGAATCTGCGATCGCCGTTCATCTTCCTTGTATAACTTTTTATATTATTGCATCTTAATTTGTTTGTTGTTTTGATTGTTAATAGAGAGGGAACTCAAGTCACAGTTTCCTTGTCTTTGTAATTTATATAATATAGTCCTTACCTCGGATTTTTATTTGTTTGGGCTGAAGAAGGCACATCTTCAAGGAGTGCCTTTTTCCGGACTTGAATACTTCAGAATGATGCAACCCAGTGGCTTCGCGAACAAAATACAGACTTCTACCGAAGGGGGATCTACTCCGTCTCCTCCAAATGGCAGAGGTGCATCAACATGAACGAGGAGTATTTTGAGGAATAGAACAAGCTTACCTGTTTTTATATACAAATTTTTATTTATATCAAACCACTAGTGTTTTTTATTAAAAAAAAAGAGTGTACGGAAACCCCTCGGGCACCAAGTATATCATGTTTTACATGCGGTGGAATAAACATGTCCCTTTACATATGATAATAAAAATCCACCCTAATAGACAGTTTATTTCCACAACAGTTTCGATGGCCACTGGCATCCTCTTCGGGTGGATACAGAAAAACGAATGAACCAAAAACAAGAGGGAAAACAGTCCAGGGACCATTAAGAAATTCGCACCTAGGTTAGATCCCGTTCTCCCGACACCGGAAGGGCATTTTATTAAAGGGTCCCGCTTATAAGTACATTCGCACAAATTTAAAACTATCTTCTTGTTCTATATATACAGATTCTATTATTTTTTACATAATTATTACACTTATTACATTTATTATTGCATTATTATTTATTACAGAAATTATAAATTTATTATTACATTGATTATTACATTGTTGTTTATTATACAGAAATTATAAACCGAAAAACGAATGAAAAAGGCGAGAAGAAAACAATCCAGTGACCATTAAGAAATTCGCACCTAGGTTAGATCCCGTTCTCCCGATACTATCTTCTTGTTCTATACATACAGATTCTATTATTTTGACATAATTACTGCATTTATTATTACATTTATTATTACATTTACCTTTTTAACATTTATTATTATTACCTTTATTATTATTTCCACATTTATTACTTTTATTATTACATTTACATTTATTACTATTACGTTTATTATTCCATTTACATTTTACCTAAAAAACGAATGAACCAAAAGCGAGTAAAGAAACAATCCAGAGACCTTTAAGAAATTCACACTTAGGTTAGAACACGTTCACCTTAGGTGCGAATTTCTTAATGGTCTCTGGATTGTTTCCTTCTCGCCTTTTTCATTCGTTTTTCGGTTTATAATTTCTGTATAATAAACAACAATGTAATAATCAATGTAATAATAAATTTATAATTTATGTAGTAAATAATAATACAATATTAAATGCAATAAATTTAATAATAAATGTAATAATTATGAAAAAAAAAAATAATAGAAGCTGTATGTATAGAACAAGCAGATAGTTTTAAATTTGTGCGAATGTACTTATAAGCGGGACCCTTTAATAAAATGCCCTTCCGGTGTCGGGAGAACGGGATCAAACCTAGGTGCGAATTTCTTAATGGTCCCTGGACTGTTTTCCCTCTTGTTTTTGGTTAATTCGTTTTTCTGTATCCACCCGAAGAGGATGCCGGTGGTCATCGAAACTGTTGTGGAAATAAACTCTCTCTATTAGAGTGGGTTTTTATTATCATATTTTGACCGTCACATAGAAAAGTGAAGTTTTTTGGCATCCCTTTACATAATAATCACTCAGGAAGGCCAGAAACTGGCACAGCGCTCAGATCAGACTGATGCTGCCCATTCCGCGAACTCTTGGATTATTATTACCAACATCATCGGGGTTCGAAACTCCAACCTCAGTGTCTTCATTTCGATTATAGGGAAGCGGTGTTACCCACTGAATTACGGACTCTACCTTGATTGGTATAGAGTTTATAATAATAAAAGCGTGTACAGTAAACGCCGATTCTATGCGCCATTATTTTATGCGGTCTGGTTCTAAGACAAAAAAAAATTGAAACCATTAAGATATTCTAAGCTGTTAAGTTCCAAATTTACGCGATTTGGCATGGAGTACCGAAATTCAACCTCGCTCATAGCCAGTGGTGTAGTGCTGTGGGAACGCGTGGGAACGGCGTTCCCTTACTTTTTTTGGTAGACGGAACGGCGTTCCCTCACTATTTCAAATAAATCCGAACTTACAAATCTCTAACGTCATGAAATTTTAATTCCCACACCTAGAAGAAATATGAGAAAGAATCATTAACTGTTTCATTTCTTTTAGCTTCGACTGAGGCAATGCTAGCCTATAAAGATCTAGTGAAACAGTTACCACGGCGTACCAGTTGTTAACTTTTTTTTAGTTAATCATTCCAGTTGTTAGCTATTTTTATTGATCGTACTGGATGTCATATATCTAATGACACTGGAAATACTGCATCTTCAACCTTGGAATATATCCTAATATCCAGTGCATATGACCTCAAAATATCCCTGAAATTGGTCAGATTTCAAAAGATTTCCCGCGGGGCTTACAGTGCCCCCGGACCCCCAGCTGTATGGGCTCGCCGCGCTCGCCATTGTCCCCCCCGCATCTGAGTAACACTTTCAAAATGCGTTCCCTCACTTCTTTATTTAGCACTACACCACTGCTCATAGCTCATCCAGTCAGAAAATAGTTTGATGCCGCTTGCCAAAGAAAACAAAGATAAGGCGCATGGAGTGTTTGGAGCATCATCCGATACTGCAAGCCAATTACAGCTCGATTTAGGTACGTGAAGAGACACGGAGAAAACATCACGTGGTATCCTTCCCGCTCTGTATTCACTGTGACATCCTCTTGACAAGTTCTACGCGGTCTGCTATTCATTGTTCTATACCTCCATCATGGCTTCCAAAGCCCCCCCCCCCTTCCACGAAAAAAAAAGGAAATTAGTCCATTGAGTTTCAGTTGGAAGTCTGTGAATCGACCATTCGCCCATTCGCACAGTCAAAAAACAAGAGGAAATAATAAGGAGGACGATAACGAAGAACATGAGCATTAGTGTTAAAACTCTCAAGGTGGGCCAGTTCATGAATATGGAGAGGCCCCTCAAAATCTGGATAGAGGATAAATGAAAAAATATTCCCATGACGGCAACATCATTCGCGAAAATGCGACGAAACTGCATGCAGTTATCGAGCAGGAGCAGGGTGCCCCAAGCAAGCAATTCATCGCCTCAAGGGTCATTAGGACTTTATATTGTGACAGCTCAAAGGGGAGAGTGCCAGTGCTGACCACACTGCTGCGTTAGCCTATCCAGCTCACTTAGCTTATCTAGTTCAGCTCCTTCAGGTGACTGAAGCTGCCGTCGAAGCCGAGGAACATGATGACGAAGACGTAGCAACGTATCGAGCAGAGATACCTTTGTCAGCAATGAAGTTTATAGAGTTCATGAACTCTGTCCTTGAAATTGCTGACAATGACCCCAATTTCGGGCAGGCATCAGAGGCCATCCTTCGAGCGAAGAAAACCAGTGAAGTTTACCTGAGAGACATCGCGTCTCAGTCTCGCCAAAAGAAAATTATAAATTCTTCGGTTCAGTTTAGTTTAACAAAAGTTCGTTGTCATCCCTTCTATTCTTCATTATTTTTATTGAAATATACAGAACTTGTGATTAAAAGGGAGAAATCTGGGTTCTTTTTCTTATTTGTTTTTTATTATTTTAGGGACAAAATTCATTGTCTTGGAACTACTTCTACGTGGTCTAAACCTTCGCGTGATCTCCGGGAACGTATCCCCGGTCGTCTACTGAGCAATTTCGTGGGTTAATTTCAGGTTCTGCGTGTATCGTGCTCGCAGGAGTATATTGTACTTTACGTACAATCACTGATCACTGATCAACCACATAAATGATGGGTGGATCAATGAAACTGTGGAGCCTGATCAATAAGTTTCAAGTTTTAGTGATCAAATTAAATCTTCGGTGATCTTCTTGTTTATATAGGAGGGTCAGTGCTGATCAGTATTTGGTATTATGAAAGTGCTCAGCAAGAATCTTATAACTTTTACATCCCTGTTCTGAGTTCTATAAGTCGGAAGTATGTATTTGTTTTATTATTATTTCAGTTTGTTTATTGTAGTCTCATATATACTATATATTTGTTTATTTATTTATTTATTTATTTATTTATATTTAGACGAGGGTGGGCTGAAAAGTAATGCCTCCACTCAAATAAATTTTAAACAGGTTGAAGGATTTTATCGAAACAAAAGCAGAGATGTACTTTAGAGTTTATTCTTCAAAAAGATACATTTACTTTTCTATAAAATCACCCTCTACCTCGATACATTTACGCCAACGATAAATAAGCTTTTGAAATCCATCTCGGTAAAACCAAAATTTCACAGTGGCCTTAACTTTTTCGTCAGACTCGTAGCAATTTCCACGGAGATGTTCTTTAAGTTTTGGAAAGAGGTGAAAATCGCATGGTGCTAAATCGGGGCTCTATGGTGAATGCGGCAAGACGGTGAATTGCGGATCCTCAATTGGTTCTCGCGTTTGAACACTGGTGTGAGGCCGTGCGTTGTGGGTGCAAACCCTCCTGATCCGTTTCTTCAACTTCTTCAGAATTTCAATATAACGTGCGGAGTTCATTGCTGTCTCTCTTTCTGTAAAGTTTTCAAGAACAACACCATTGATATCCCAAAAAACAGTCATCATCACTTTTCCAACCGATTTTTTAACTTTGAATTTTTTTTGGTTGCGGTGAATTTTGGTGCTGATATTCCATGGCTTGCCGTTTATTTTCAGGATCATAATGGTGGACCCACATCTCGTATCCTGTCACAATGCTGTGCAGAAATTCATCTTCATTTTCGAAGCGCTACAGATTTTCTTGGCAAATGCGTAGTCTCTCAGTTTTCATCTCGGCAGTGAGCATGCGAGGTACCCATCTGGCGCAAACCTTTCGGTAATCAAGAATACTGATAATGTGTCCCATTCGCTCTTTGGAGATATCGAGCATTGCAGCAATTTCATTTTATTTAATGCGGCGATTTCCACAAATCAGTTCGTCAACGCAGTTCCGATGAGACTCGTCGGTTGCCATTACAGGCCTTTCACTTCGCGGTTTGTCTCGCAACACTCCTTCTTTACACTGCCTCGCCCAACGTCGAACGGTACTCACATCAACACAATGTTTGCCGTACAGAGCTTGCATTCGCCGATGAATGTCTATGGGATCAACACTTTCCGCGGTCAAAAATTCAATTACGGCACGTTGCTTGAAGCGAACGTCCGTACTCCTTTCCACTGTAATCGATACTGAACCAACGTGTGGAATGAATGTAGGCTATATTAGGCTATAAGATAAAACCGGTTATATCTGGTTACCTCTACACAATCTGGAATGGGGTGGGGATATCAAGTTACAACACAAAACCAGTTTTATCTGGTTACCTCTACACCATCCAGAATTATTCAAGTGGAGGCATTACTTTTCAGCCCACCCTAGTGTATATATATTGCTTTCATTAAATACTGCTTTACTACTTTAAGTTCTCTGATTGTCAATTTCGTCCAATTTCTACTGTACTCCATTTGGTGTGGAGATAAATGATACTCGTAGTTTTCATGTCTTCACTTTTTTCCATAAATCAAAACTTTAAATTTGTCTGTTAAATTTTATTTGTTTTTCTGCTTCTTTATTTCTATACACTTGACGTATTGATTTCCAGGACTCCATTTCGTCTCCATGGAGTTTTTTATTTGAATTTTATTTTATCGTCAGTCAAAGTAATAACTGGGGGAAAAGTGTGCCTTTGTTTTATAATTTAATGTACTTTACTTATGAATATAAAAAGTGAACTGAGCAGAAGCGGGGATTCAAATTATTCTTTTAAATATTAGTCAGACGGACAATTAAGAGATTGAGTTTTCGGAATACATAAAAATTACTCGGTTATATAATTGCATTTTTCAGTGATTATAGTGATCACGATGACAAGTATTCCATAGTTTATTTGGGTCTTTTCGGTTTGGCGGACTGCTACACATTTTTACGAAAATTAGCAAATAAATTATTTAAAAATTTTATCCTAAGGAAATGTAAGTTAGGTTAGGTTAGGTTTAGTTAAGTTACGTTAGGAATTAAACATTTCCTTAGGATAAAATTTGTATATAATATGTTTTCTAATTTTCGTAAAAATCTGTAGCAGTCCGCCAAACCGAAAAGCTCCGCTTATTTTTTTAAGAGCTTCTGTATTGTACATTTAGGTGAAAATTTACTTGGGAATACTTAAAAATACTAAGCTTGAGAATACTTGGTTCCACTAATGCGATAATAATTAATGGTAAATTCATTTTCAACCAATGCAGTGATCGTACGAGGCTAAGGTTAACACTAGTGGACAATTTTCTTGGTTTATTTAAAAAAAGGGAGCAAGTGTAGTTTACGTCCCACTGTGGTGCCTGTGTAGTTTACGTTCCCCTACATTATCCTAGTGTAGTTACGTCGAATATTTTCGTTAATATTAACGTTTTACTTGATGAATTCATTAAAAAAAGTCTCGTAAAGATCCTAGTGTAGTTTACGTTCCCCAACTTTGACCTGGTGTAGTTTATGTCCCCTTTTGCGTCAGGAGGACATAAACTAAACTTGCTCTAAAAAAAGAATTGCTTATTAGACTTTTAATAGAGTATGCAACCACATGTAAGTGGGGTTTTTTGTACGTTAGGTTAGGTTAGGTTAGATTAGACTAATTACCTTAGAAATTTTGCTTTCCCATGCCTATTTCGATTTCCCCAAAATTGAATGCGCTCTTAAACTGTACCAATACGATGTTTTAATACCTTCATCTTTAATAATTCATTAATTAAATTCTCTTTTTTTTCGCATAACTTTATGACGTCTATAAAATTAGTCACACTTTCAAACGACATATTGACGCCTTCCATAATAACAATTGACTAACCTAGGCCTTACGACATGGAACGTATATCCAACACGCTTAAGGGAGGTGAAAACCTAAAGACTCTCTATGCTACACCAACTAGTCCCATATTTAACCATCATTTATAGATTTATTTACATAGTATATGTGTATTCATGTGATAAAAGGCTATTTCGAATTAAGTGATAAATTTATTTTTTTTTAAGTGAAACAAAAAAGTTGTCCACCATTACTCCATTACTAAGTTTCACCATCGTACACGGTTCTTCCTTTTACTTTTTAATCAGTGAAATTCTGTAAGCTATAAACGGAATTTGAAATATTGCAATATAATACTCAAAGTATAGGAATTATTAATTAATTATTTTCTGAAATTACATGTACTATATACCTTTTATAACCTTCGTTTTGTTTCCGTCCGAATTGTTCATTCAACGAAGGTCAAGCTCGTTCATCTACTTTAGATCTACAGTTTAACGTGGGATCCGAACCACGACCTACTGTGGGTGGTCAGCAATTGCAAAGTTCTCGCCCAGACGCTATCTCACGACCTCCCGATCAGCGGCTCACCCACGTCTTAACCACTAGCCTATCCAGGGTATCCATTTCTCTACCAGTCAATAATTTTTTATGGAAGGATGAACAGCTGAGTGAGCTGAGAGCTTCATGCTATCGCCGGGACTCGGACACTGGACTGGCAGATTCATAGTCAGCGATGGTAACCAGTACACCACCACCAAGGCAAGAATTCGAAGGGAAAGAGTTTAATTAATAAGTTTAGCGCTTATCTAAGTCCTCTCCTCGAAAAAATTCATTCATTCATTATTAATTAATATACTGTGTATATATATATATATATATAATATATATATATATATATATATAGGGTGTTCGAAAGTGTCTTTCCACTTGTGAATACAGTGAAACTCTTATCCCGATGGGAAATACATTTAATTATAGAACAATATAATAAATGTTCAAAATGTTCCCCATTCGCTTCAAAGCATGCTAACATATTTGATTAATTAATGTAATTCTCATTTGGTTGAGACTGTTCGGACCAACTAACTAACTATTGTAAATAATTGACTAACTAGCTATATATAGGGGTCAAAGTTGAAGTCTTCAAGAGAAGACTAGATGCCTGGCTCAGGACGGTACCAGATGAGTCGGGTGTACCTGGCTATGTGCGATGGAGAGCGCAAGAGAGCAACACTCTGCTCCAACAAGCCAGGCTAGAAGCGGGTCCACTAGCTTGACCTTCGTGTGAAGAGAGACTAACGCACGGAACTGATGCGAGGTTACGAGATATATAGCCGATGGGTTTACGATTGGAAAACCTAATTGTCCTAAAATACTTTTAGTATATATATATATATATATATGCGCGTAAAAAAAGCTCCGAAACAACTTTGGGGGTGACTGGAAGGGGCGAGTGTGTTACAAAAGCCTTCCCTGGTTCTGCCTAATGTGTATACTAAATTTGGTGCAGATTGCCCTGGCCGTTAGGCGTCCATAAACGAACAGACATCATCATCATCATCATCCCTATTATATATATATATATATATATATATATATATACACTTTCATAATATAAAAATCTTTAATCACCTTAAAATATACATTAAAATCTCAAACCCGCAAAACATAGCCTTAATTTTTTACTTATTTTGCGGGCTTGTGATTTTTATATACTTTGAGATACAAGGAGATACGTGGCTCTGTGGAACACTTAATGGGTGGGAAAACCGTTCAGAAAATAAGTGATGTTCTCTTCAATGATATATATATATATATATATATATATATATATATATATATATATATATTATATATATATTATATATGTATATATATATACAGGGTGGGTAAAAATAAGTGACCCCTTAGAGGTAAACTGTCATATTAAAAAAAGTAAGTGGACTGGAGCTCCCAAACTTCATAGATGCTTACCGTAGCATGTTGTTCGTCTTAATTGAGAAGTTGCTCGATGTGTTCCCCTTCCTGCTCAACGCAGGCCTCCAAACGTGGATGCCACTGCTCAATACACCTGTTTACATATCGTTGAGACACCTTCTCCGAGCCTGGCAGAATTCTTTCGCGTAGTTCATCTATCTCTTATATTGGTACCAAGGATGTAAACTTTGGACTTCAGGGCTTCCCAATCACCATAATCTAGTGGTGAAAGATCGGGGCTACTAGCCGGCCACATATTGGGTTCGATAAAATCTGGTGTTTCGTTCTCAAAGAATGTGACAGTTAGGCGTGCTCTGTGAGCAGGGGCTCCATCTTGATGGAAAGTATATCTTTCACTCTATCTAACTTATATTCGCCGAATTAGTGGTGAAAGATATAATGATCTTGTAGTTGTGTTATTTTCGTTAGTTTTAACGAAAATAACACGACTTAACCTAACCAATTATCAAGGGCATACAGTTGACCTAACCGGGCCTTCAATGTCGGACATCGGAATAACATTGAAGGCCCGGTTAATATTTGAAAACCTCTATATTGAAAATTCAAATTCAAATGTGGTAAAATGTTCATATGTGTATTTGAAGAGTGTTTCTCACTTATTTGAACAGACCTGTGGATGTATGTATGTTTTAGCAGATTTAGTTAGTTAAATAAAGGTTTCCAATTTTATTGTGATGTTTGTTATTTCTATGAATTCATGACAAAAGTCATTTTAGCCATTTCACGAAATGACCAAGGTGGAATTTCAGCCATTTCGCATAATGGCTGAAGATTTTAGCAATTTCGCGAAATGACCAAGTGAAACATCCATTTCGCGAAATGACTAAAAGTTTCAGCCATTACGCGAAATGGCTGGTTACACACTTTGACTGTAACATATATATTATAATATATATATAATATATATATATATATATATATATATATATATGCTTCAAATCCACAAGGAAAAAAGAAAAACGATTCCAAGGTCTTTCGTGTATTCAGAGCTACACCTCGTCAAGGAATGAAGAGAGAAGGCAAGATGCCCATAAATATATACAACGTAGCGGAAACCAAAACAATTAGCACATACTTAACAAGAGTTAATGAGAGGCAAAAGGAATTTTAACAGGATATTGTCAATTTTATACATTCCCGCACTGTTATTAAAATTGTTTTTAAAATGAATAAATGCACATTCTAGAATATTTCTTTCTATTATATCTCTGTTTCAACAAGCGCTTTAGAACTATCCCACTTGATGCTATGATTACATCTATACATATGGTTAAACAAAGCATTGGAATTATTAGCTGTTCTACACGCATATTTATGCTGTTTTACCCTAATATCTAACGTTTTACCCGTTTGGCCTATATATACTGAGTTACATTGTGTACATCCGATCGAATACACACAACCCACAACATTATCCGGGCTATTCTTTATTAGACGTGATTTAACAGTATTATTATATTTAAAGACTACATTAATGCCAATTGCTTTAAGTAAAGTTGGAAGATATTGAAAATTAACATGGTAAGGTAGACTAAGGCTATTTTTCTATTTTTACGCTCAAACTCCTCTACAATTACATTCCCTGACGAGGTGTAGCTCTGAATACACGAAAGGCCTTGGAATCGTTTTTCTTTTTGTGGGTTTGCAGCATTCATTCATTTCACATGCTTAATTGTGAAATTCATCCATATATATTATATATATATATATATATTATACACAACACACATATATATATATATATAATATATATTAGATAGATGAATATATCATGTTTTACATTCTATGGAATGAATATATCCCTCTGCATGGTCATCAGTCAGGAGGGCCGTAAACTGGAACAATGCGCTCATTGCGCGAACTCCAAGAGTTCAAATTATATTAAGTTTCAAATTACGCTGGTCGACAAAATTGAACGTTTTTCTCTCATCAAAGATGTATACACACTTTTCTAGACCAGCTTTGTACGCTGATTTCAAATCTGTTTTCGGGTTTCCTCTAGCACATCTAGTTATCGAAATATGACTGGTGCTAATTTTAGCACAATTTATCGTAAAAGTACAACTTTATTCATAAAAAGAAATGTACACCAACCTAAAAACGTTGCGAGTACGATTTTCTTTTGTATACCTTGTCCGGATCGTCGCGGTACAACATCCAGCAGTAGTCTGCCAGCATACTTTCGTTCCAGAAACCTTGGTAGCGATTTTCCATTGACTGGATGTCTTGATGGAAGCGTTCCCCCTGTTCGTCACTCACCGCGCCAAGGTTTTCTGGAAAGAAATCTAGGTGCGAATGTAAAAAATGTATTTTCAAGGACATGCGACAGCCCATTTCTTGATATGCATCGAGCAGTTTCTGAACTCCATCTTTGTATGCGGGAAACTTGTGGTTACTCAAGAAATTTCCACAAATCCTTTTGAAAGCCTGCCTCAAATCAGGAAGGTTCTGATTTGAGGCCCCACGAAGATTCCTCCTTTAATTTCGCGGCACTGATGTTTGCAGATTTCTCAACAAGGTATCGAAACTCTCTTGAATTCGCCCTACGCATCGCTTTCACAAAATTTTTCATTAAGCCGAGCTTAATGTGGAGAGGTGGCAGGAAAATCTTCTTTGGATCAACTAAAGGAACACACTGGACACTGCCCATTCCTGGCTCGTATGTACTTCTTTGATGCCAGTCACGTTTGATTTAATAATCCGCAGTAGCACGGCTGTCCCATAGGCATAGGAAACAACAGTATTTCATGAACCCTCCTTGCATGCCCATTAAGATACCAGTGACTTTGAGATCACCACAGATATTCCATTGGTGAGTGCTGTATTGGATTGCTTCGAGTAGTATATTCATGTTATCGTACGTCTCCTTTAGATGAACGGAGTGGGCGATCAGGATGGACGGCTTTAAGTTCCCGTTATGCAGGAGAACCGCTTTCAAGCTTCGTTGTGAGGAATCACTGAAGAGGCGCCACTCAGATGGTGTATGTACCTGTGACAAGTTCTCGAAAAGTCCACTGATATCATGGCAATAGCAGAGCGGACCGTCTACTGTAAAGAATGTCGCCAAAGTATGGCTTCGTTTTCGATAGTGACACACTCGGACGTTCTTCTCAAGTAAGTGTTTCTGCTTGAGTCTCGAGGAGAGAAGTTCTGATTTTTCTTTGGAGAAGACTAGGTCATTAATGAGGTCATTCAATTCGTTTTGGGTGAGCCTCTCCGGCTCCGATTGCTCTTCGTCAGGTGTGTAGTCAAGATCGGCCGAAGGTCCCGCATCTCCACCAATCGCACCTTCGTCGGATTCCCTTTCGTCTTCTAAAGAATCGATAACATGCTGTGGAGGTACCGGAATCGGCATCGTTTCATCGTGAGGGATCCGTCTGATCGCGGAGTCTACGTTCGGATAAACAATGTTATGCTTGTTCTTCACGGAGAATCCAGTTATGTTAACATTGCAAAAGTAACAATCGCCATGATGATCTCTCGGCTCCCTCCATATCATGGGTATAGCGAACGGCATCGACTTTATCTTTTGGTTCAACCAGTCATGTAATCCATTCGAACAAGCGGTACAGATAACATGTGGCGCCCACACATTATCTTGATCGCCTAGTGGACAGCCGAAGTATAACCGGTAAGTTTTCCGCCATCGTAATTCTACGCCGTTGTGATTTAATCGCGAACGATCCGCACACGTAACAGAAATTGTCGGGGTGTTTTTTACACTTTCGAGGCATGATGATCGGTGAGTGGGTTGATGTAAATCACCAAAAAAAAAAAAATGTGTGAGTGGGAGACACAAAACAAAACAAAAAACAGCACACAACTAGCTATGTGACTGTTACGCCAAAGAATAAAATGGTGTACATGTGCAACGTTTGCAACTTTGTGGCCAGCAACTGCTCTCATCTAAAATACCACAAAACAACCTGCGGAAAGCCTAAATTGAAACGACGAAATGCCATACATGAGGGTATAGAAACGATAAAGCAAAAACCTACACCTAAGCTGCAACGACAAAACTTCGCTACATGTATAAAGGGCGCATATTATACATATATTGTATATTTAGTATTATATACAATATATAATACTATATATACAATATATAATATGCGTCCTTTATATATTGTATATATAGTATTATATATTATATTATATATAGTTATATGAATATTATTATTTTCGAAAACTTTTTAAAATATAAGGTTAAGGAATAAGTTTTTGCATTTTGACACAAAAAAAGCTTAAAATCATTATTTTCGAGAACTTTTTAAAATATAAGTTTAAGGAATAAGTTTTTGCATTTTGACATTTGAGTGTGACTTTTGCTATGGGTGACAATGGCCCAAAAAAGTTGGAACACCTCGCAATCTTTATGTTTTGACACCCAATGGAAAAACACAACATTGTTTACACTGAAGTGCTACAAAATGTCTGATGTTTTCAAGGAATAAAAACAATTACCAAAACATTGTGTTTATGTGTTCATTTAGTTTTGTTCATCTTTTTACCTTATTTTGACACACCCTTACATCCCGGGCAACGCCGGGTATCTCTGCTAGTATTATATATATATTATATTTATTATATATATTCAGAGCTGGGCAATAAATACATTGAATGTATTTAAATACTAAATACTAAATACATGGGAGAAATGTATTTAAATACTAAATACTAAATACATTTTACGAATGTATTTAGATACTAAATACAAAATACATCAATTGTATTTAAATACATTTGTAAATACATTTTAAATACATACAGATTTGCTTGTTGAAGCCATGACACGCACACGATAAAGAAATCAACCGCTTTTGACTAAGAGTGGCACACAACTGATGAACTGACACGTTGAAACATGACCATGCTGTACTACACTGTCGACGCGTCGTACTGTGCTAGTACAGAACGTGTATTAAACCAGTAAAAGTATTTACATTTTTATATTTTGAGTATTTAAATACATTGTATTAAATACTCATTAAAGTATTTAAATACTATATTTAAATACATGAAAAACAATGTATTTATAAATACAGTTCTAAATACACAAATGTATTTAAATACGTATTTAAATACAATGTATTTAAATACTGCCCAGCTCTGTATATATTATGATCGGTCTCATCTCGAAAACTAGACGAGCTAGAGGAAAACCGAAAACAGATTTGTTATCAGCGTCCCAACAGCTATCTAGCCCACCTATAATTATATCTGATGAAAAATACTTGTTGGCCAGTGTTATATTAAGTTTCAAGTTATATTAAGTGAAAAGTTGAATTTCACGTTAACTGAATAAAATATTGTTATCGAACACAATTTTTTTTTTTTAGTTAGAATTCAAATATTCAAATTTCAAAGATTTCGCAAAGGTGAACACATTTGCATTCCTTAAGAGTATAACCTTGGTAAACCTTGGTTTTGCTTCCCTCCGAATTACTCATTCTGACGAAGGTCAAGCTTGTCACTCCACTTTAGACCTACAGTTTAACGTGAAATCCGAACCACGCCCAACCACGGGCGGTCAGAAATTACAAAGTCCTCGCCCGGGCTCGCTCTCACGATCAGCAGCCCAGTCTCTTAACCACTCGGCTATTCAGGGTACCTATTTATCTACCAACCAATTTTTATTGTGTGAAAGGATGAACAGCTGGGTTTTGCTGCGCGCTGCCTGCCGTCAACGGGTTTCGAACCCGGGGCCGGTGGATTCGTAGTCAGCAATGCTAACCACAACACCACTGAGGCGCATCACGTTAGTATATGTTATTTCTTTGTTTTAAGTGTTAATATAATAATCTGTGGAGTCCCCCAGATAAGTTCCCCCAAATATATTCATATTTTTTACCTTAATTATATATTAACAATTAGTTAGAAGGGGGTTACGAGAGAACCATATAACTGCATCATGTTTACGCCTTAAAAGAAAGAAACATGGTCACTGGTCAGGCACTGGGTGACGGGGGAGTGGTGGACCGGTATGGGACAGAAATCTAGTTTATTTAATTAAACTTCTGACCTTGCAAGAATAATAGTATGGACGTTAATAAGATGCGATGATACATGTAAGCATTAATACAAAGATTTATCAGTATTTCTTTATTAAGAGATATTTAAACTTCTTTTAAAGGCATTTACGTCAGTAACAGTCAGTCTCCGAATTAAAATGAAACCAAAATGATTGTAATTCCCATATATATAAAAAAATGTTCTCGCATAATGGTACAATTTAACTTGTGATTTCACTCCCTATAAACGCTGACGATGGTCCACAAACACAGCGTTGTCCCTCAGTGGTCCACGTACATAAAAAGGTTAAGAACCCCTGTTCTATGTGATGTCCTCTCTGCTCACGATACTTACACCCTCCTTTCGACGGAAGATTTCCTACAGTTTATGATAAAGGAATATCATATCCACCAACATCACCAGATCTAAACCCCTGTGACTTTTACCTGTGTGGTTATTTTAAAAGATAGAGTGTTTGAACAGAATTCAAGTACAATAGAAGAATTGAGAGCATAAACTAAACAAGAAATTTCTTAGATTTGAACATATGCTCTGTTCAGAGTACTGCAAAATTTTGTTGTTCGTGTACAGAGAGTTAATGATCTAAAAGAACATCACATAGAGCATGTTTTACACTAGGGACCTAATTTCTCATGTGAAGAGAAGGTACAGTAAAAATTCAAAGCTTTTATTTCAGTTAATAAAACAATACAAATCTTTTGTAGTGTCAATTTTTTAAAAAGTCACCCAATATATATATATATATATATATATATATATATATATATATATATATATATATATATATACATATACAGGGCTATTCAAAATGATTCACCTGATTTCAAATGAGAATATTTTTTAATGTTACAAATACAGTGATTTGTGATACATCAACCAAAAGAAAAACTGTCCAAATTTTGTCTCTCACCTCATAAATGCTCTATGTGACTTCCCCGAGTTACACGAGCAACGTCGACACGATAGTCGAATTCTTCCCATACTCGCTCCAGCATGTCCGTTGTCACTGACTCTACGGCAGTAACAATGCGAGTTCGGAGCTCATCCAAAGATGTGGGCAACGGTGGCACGTACACAGTATCCTTAACGTACCCCCAAAAGAAGAAGTCGCACGGTGTAAGATCCGGCGACCTACCGATTTACAGCTCGAAAACTGCAAAACACAAAACGCCTTCTGCTGTGCGGACGCCATTTTCACACTGAATGTTTGTTGCTAGGCTAGGCCACGACGTGACTTTGGAGCCCTCTCGTGGTGATTTTATAAAACTCAGAGATTTCCTCTTTCATGTGGTGTATGCCCAGTTGATGCACGATTGATAGGTACAAAAGTATTCTCAGTTGAAATCGGATGAATCAATTTGAATAGCCCTGTATATATATATTAGAATGCCCATTGTGCCTTGCGCAGCAAAAGCCTTCCGAAACACAACCTCAGTGGTGAAACTGGGAGAAGCGATTGTGTTACTAAGAACTTCCTTGGTTCTCTCTAAATGCGTATACCAAGTCTGGTGCAGATTACCCAAGCTGTTTATGCGGATATAAATGAACAAAGAACAGACAGACAGACAGACAGACATCATCATCATCATCATCATCACCATATATAAATAAGATATATATGAGGAATGATTTCAAAGTATGCAGACAACGACAGTAGAGTTCATAAAAATATGTCTGGAAACTTTCAGAAACCCCCTCATATATATATATATACAGGGTGTCCCATTCGTAATGAAACAACTTCGAAACCTTATAATTTTTTATTGAATGATGCAAACAATGTAATATTCACACAGCAAATAGTCAGTGTCATAATGTTTCTTATGATATATGTGAATTATAACATTTAGATACATTAGAGTTCTTCATTGTATGCATTCAATATGTGCACCATTTGTAGCGCGGACTAGGTCGCAACGGTACTCAATGTCCCTCCACACGTTGCCTAGCATCTCAGGAGTTACAGAGTCCACCGCTTCTGTGATGCGCTCTTTCAGTTGAGCAATGTCTCGCGCCTTCGTAGAGTACACTTTGTCTTTCACATAACCCCAAAGAAAAAAATCGAGCGGGTTAGGTCAGGCGACCTTGGGGGCCAAAAAATGGGTCCTCCTCGACCTATCCAGCGATCTGGTACCCAGTCATCAAGGAAAGAGTGAACATCTTGGGACCAATGGGGAGGAGCCCCATCCTGCTGGAATATGACGGTCGGCTGGCAGTCCTCTAATTGTGGCGCCACGAACAGCTGAAGCATGTCCAAGTAAACATCTCCCGTCACAGAGTTTTCAGCAAAGAAAAATGGGCCAACAATCCTGTTAAGCATTAAGCCACACCACACGTTAACTTTTGGAGTATCTCTTTCTACATCACGGGTAAGATGGGGATTTTCCATTCCCCAGATGCGGCAATTTTGTTTATTAACTCGGCCGCATACGTGAAATGTTGCTTCATTGGAAAACATTACACGTTTCAGGTACTCAGGGTTGTTGTCCAGACTGTCCAACATGTGCATCGCATAATGTTTTCTTTTGTTAAGATCTTCACATGTTATATGCTGAAAATTTGAAGCTTATATGGATAGAGCTGCAGCCGCTTGCGCACGACTCTATGCACAGTTGAACGAGGAATCTGCAGTTCGACACTGGCACGACGGATGGACTTTCTCAGGCTACTACCAAAGGCGCCGCGTATTCGTTCAACATCATCTTCCGATCTTGTTCGCCCTCCAGAGTGTTCCTTTAGAACACTGCCAGTCTCCTCAAATTTCTTGGTCCATGCATATAGATCTCTTCTGGTGGGTGGTTCCTTGTGAAAGGTTGTACGGAATCGCCGTTGCATCAGAGTAGGGGACTTCAACTCAGCCATCCATAACACAAATTTCGCTTTTTCTTGTGGGGTAAACATAATTCAATCTGAAACAAACAAAAAACATTATGACAAAAACTTATGCATATGTTGTAGTAACTGGCAAAGTTTCAACATTCTCACATTAATACTTTAAAAATTACAGTTTCAAAGTTGTTTCATTTCGAATGGGACACCCTGTATATATATATATATATATATATATATATATATAGATTTAAGGTACTATCATCCAGACCCATCACAAGACAATATGACCATTATCAAGCTATTCAAATTTTCAGTCCTGACAAATGATAACTGGCGTATATAATATAATTTAAATAAAAATTGTTATACAACTCAAGACTGTCAGTGATATAACTTTATAAAAGGAGAAACTTCTAAAACTTAACGCAAAAAACGTTCTACTTTTTACGCATATTAAATTTTAAAACTTTTTATACCCAAAAAAAAGTCCCTTTTCCAACTACTGTCGGGAACTTTATGGGATATATATTAAGCCGCAGATAAAGGTTTAAGTTTTTCTTAAAAGAGAAAGAAATTTAGCTTTTATTTTATTTTTTCTTTAACTATACAGGGTGAGTCAAAAGTCTGGAAACATAGGAACTATGCTTTTTAATACACACACACACACACACACATATATATATATATATGTTAAACACAGACCGTGCATGGAACAAGGAACTCTTCTTGGAAAATTAAATCCACTATAGTCCGAATAAGTAATGGTAAATGACAAATACCATAATTTTTTTCCTTTTTCATGATTTTAGCCCGACGTGGGCAACGGGTCTCTCGCAAAGAGATCCCATAAATATAGCTTCCCTCACCAGCTATCTGCAAAGCAGACAGGATCCAGCTTTGGGACGTGGATCTAGGGTTTAAAGCAAGCCTAGATCCCTACACTCAGAACCTCTATATAAGTAAAAGACTCGTTGCATTCACGTCGTGTTGAATAAATCAAAGAAAAAGGGGGTAACTATTATATTTTTAGCCAAAAAAACCAAAACTTAAACCTCAACCGGGACATTGAGCGTCCACTTTTCAAGGCACGAAACACGTCCGTTGAGTATACACAAACTCAGAATGGTTCCCTGAGAACATTATATGTTAAACACAGACCGTGCATGGAACAAGGAACTCTTCTGGGAAAATTAAATCCACTATAGTCCGAATAAGTAATGGTAAATGACAAATACCATAGTTTTTTTCCTTTTTCATG
>JAJOZX010003022.1:497500-553829 GCA_023014485.1 Bathynomus jamesi
AATTGGAAGTATCGAATGAAATGTTTAATGAATTATTTGACAATGAAATGTCTAATGCATGAACGTTTAAGGCGTTTAAATTCAAGTACACGTTTAAGTTTACATAAAAAGAATTGCTTCACAGCATCACTCTTAAAAGCTTTTGACTTTCAATTTATATCCATTTCTTCTTGTAAGTGACTCTGGATCCCTATCAAATAACTTCCTGTAATTTGCATTATCAAAGCCATTTATTAGTTTTAAATACTCAAATTAGTTCTCCTATAAATCGATGCTTTTCAAATGAATACATATCCAGTTCAGCCAATTTTTCCTAAAATATTTTATTTCTCATTTCTGGATTCAGTTCGGTTGCTCTAGCCGAACCCTTCCTAATTTATCAGTCTTTTCTCAAATACAGACTGTCTAACTCAGACAATGAATCTATGGTAGGCCTACTGTGTATCAAGAGGCTTAGGTCTAAGGCTAGCCTCAGAGTCAAAGACTGGTTCTTAATCTTGAAGGACTTTACTCGCCAAGACCTAGCCGAATAAATAAAATTAATAAATGCATAAAAGACACTTAGAAGCTTTAAGCCTACATGAAATAAGTGAATGAATGCACATATATAATGCTTTCTCCTCTTTCCGAGATAGCCTATAAATATGAACGTAAAATAAACTGCGCCACAATTTCAGAATATTTTTAACCACAATGCGGATGCGTCTTGGTGCAAAGAATAGAAAACTAACTTGTTATGTAAATGAAATGTTTAATTCATACGCCTTTATATATTTGAAACATTTAAGCACAGTTTTCAGATATTTGAAATATCTATTAAACGCTTCAAAATAGTTGCAATTCATTTCAGAAAGTTAAGTTCATAATGAGATGTCGAGTAGACGTTTCATATATATAACCAAACCCTCTCTCTTCGCCTCAGTGTTGCCTCATTCTATCTTTGCTATCGCTATTATAACGGAAACGGCTCTTCTGAATTCTCCAACTGCATACCTCATCCATTTCGATAAATTCTCACCCCTTTTCTGTCCAATTTTCTAACGCAAGGATTAATCGGTATTCTCAATCTTTCATCTACTCAACCGGTCAACTCTGGAACAATCTTCCTCAATCCATCTATCCCCCTGTCTATGACCTCCAATCTTTCAAAAGCAGAGTGTCCAGGCATCTCGAGAACTCTGGACCTTGATTTTGGCTCTTTCCTTTTTCCGTGGGGGAGGGGAGGGGGGAGGGAGCATTTTAGCTGGCGTTCGCCCTTGATCCCTCCTTCCTGCATAATATAATATAGTATATATATATATATATATATATATATATATATATATATATAATAATAATAATATAATTCACTCCAAAATAGTGTATTAAGAAATTGATAAATGACCCATAAACAGAAAATATCGCCCGAAATATCACCTAAAATATCGGCCAAAATATCACCCAAAATTTCGCCCAATTGAACTTTCTTCACCCGAGGAAAATTTTGACGGGAATTTAGTTTGACAGAAAAAATGTACGACCAATATTTTTTCCAATAATTTTTAATAAATTTACCAAAATAACTTTCTGCGTGTTATTACTTAGGAATATATAAATGTATATTATGCATATTACATAAACGAGTATATATATATATATATAGAGAGAGAGAGAGAGAGAGAGAGAGAGAGAGAGAGTATATATATATATAAAATGCACCGTATATTTTTTATAGGTGGAGGAACTATCAAAATAAAAATTTTAAAACGCATAATGTATACAGAAGTGACCCTGAAAATTTTGCTTTTTGAAACCAAGAAAATTTTATGCCAATAATGTTTTCCGGATATCGCGAAACTCCTTCAGAAACGACTGGCTTTTCCAAAATCAACAGAAGACTCACTATTTTCATTACTCTTAAGAAAAGCCGTTCTCCTTCTGTTGAAACATCGAGATATCTAATAAATATTTGATGTCCTTTTCATGGCTTTTATTTTTGTCATATTTTCAAGTGAAAGATATATATATATATATATATATATATATATATATATATATATATATATAGAGAGAGAGAGAGAGAGAGAGAGAGAGAGAGAGAGAGAGAGAGAGAGAGAGTTCGTACCTCATTACTGTTCTCAGCTATGTATTCTCACAGTTATATTCCTTCGGAGTTCATGAGGGTGTATATCTTGTCTCTTGTCAAAAATAAATATGGGGACATTCTACGCAGCGATAACTAGAGACCTATTGCTTTTGCCTCCTGTTTCTCAAATTTACTTGAGAAACTTTTGATACGCCAACTAAATGACGAGTAATGGATGTCTCCTAATTAGTTTAGTTTTAAAAGGTCCCATTCAACTGACCTGTGTATGTTATAAGTTACCTCTAAGATCCTCAGCCTCTCAAATGTTTGGTAACGTTTCGAGCGTCCCTGAGGAAACAAAACGTACCCAATACAGTCTAATGCAAAAAAATAAGAACTCAGATGACCCAATTGTCCAAGTATTCATTAATCTTGCGTTATGTCTTCTAGACTGTGGATACCTTGGTATGAAAGTGTTTATCTATAGCTCCACTTAGCTCCTGCATTAGCCATTTCCATTACACGTATTTTTTATTTTTATGAAGTTGTTATTGCTAATTTTATTATTTCTCGTTTCTTTACGTGTATTATCGTTATTTCTTTATTACCAGAGTCCTTTTTTGTTTTTGTCTTTTGAAATTTATTGTTTAAATAGTTGTATCGGTCATTACCTTGATGGATACTGTGCCTTTTTTTTAATGGGATCTATCTCCTATACAAGCGTCGTTCTTTACGTTAATTATACTGCGTGTTCTTTGCAGTTGCAATGTATATATATATATATATATATATATATATATGGAGAGAGAGAGAGAGAGAGAGAGAGAATGTTGATATTGTTAATACATGTACTTCTTATTTTTATTTCATTTTCTTTTTGTTACATTTTAGTAGCTGTAGCGGTAACGCCGTTAATTTCGAAATGTTGTAACGAAAATGGTAACGGCATTACTTTTTAGAGCGATTTCGATCGTTACTCGCTACTCGTTACTTTCAAACTGATCATTTGACTAGTATCATTTATTAGCTGTGAATTAGCTGTTAGCTCCTCCAAACGAGGAGGACTATCAGATGCCAATTTTGAAAAACTCATGTTCCTGAAATCGAACAAAAACACTCCTAAAAAATCTGCAAAATTGTCTTTTTTGGACAGGCCATTTTTTTATTTGAGTTTGTTTTAATTTTTTGTCATATAGAGTATAATTTGGTATTATTAAGGCTTTTTTACTCTTTACTCTTTTCTTAAAAGTAACGGTAGCGGTGACGGTAACGCGTTACTTTTTCATAGAAGTAACTGAAGCGGTAACGACGTTACTTTTTTTATTAATGCAATGGTAGCGGTAACGCCGTTACTTATAGAAAATAACGTGCTCAACTCTGTCGTTAATTACCTTTAAGAATATTGTGCTATTCTATGGGATTTATATCCTGACAATAAAACTTACCATTATCATTATCATCATATATATATATATATATATATATATATATATATATATTAATTGTAATAAAATTGGGTGTGTATATATATACAGGGTGTTCGAAAAGTCCCGTCACCTCTACAAAATGTACATATTATAATACCAATTTTATTTTTGTGTGATTAATTGAATTTATATGTGATTCATAGACATTTTTTTTTCTTTTTCAGGTATTAGAGTTGTGTGAACAATGGCAGACCAGTCCACTTACACTCTGGAGGAAAGGATAGTGATGAGTACATGGGCTCATGGAAGGTCACACACTGGCAAAACGGTGCATGATATCCAGAATGATTTCAACACAAGATTCGATATTGAATTGAATTGAATTGAATAACCTTTATTAATAATAAAATAAAATAAATAAATTGGTTTTACAATTTGCAATGACATAAATAATTGTGAAGCTGGACTATTTATTTAATTTAATTTGGCCCTTAAGCTTTAGACTTTACTGGGCTTTACTAGGCTGCACCAACAAACAAGACGGTGTTACGCTGGGGGAAAAAGCTGTTTGAAACTGGCTCCATCAAGGACAGACCACGGTCGGGAAGACCAACAACTCGAGCAGAACAATGTGAAGGTGTGATTGCATCGGTGTCTCGTTCACCAAAAAAATCACTTCGGAAACGATTACAAGAACTTGTAGTCCCCATGTCCACAATGAGAGATCTCATGACAAAAGATCTCAGCATGAAACCATACCGCCCGAAGTCGGTATGACAATGCGTTATGGGGTTTCGTCAAGCAGAACGTATCCCGGATGCGTTACCGCACAACAGAGGAACTAAAACACGCTGTTCGAGATGCATTTGGTGCAATCACTCCAGCAATGCTGCGTCGATTCTCACACCGCACATGGAGGCGCATAATCCTTTGTTACGAAAATGATGGTGCCCACACAGATATTCTTGATTAGTAACTGGATTTACTGTAATGAAAGTAACTGTTGCTAGTGACTTGTTTCTTAAATTACACTTACCACAAATAAATACAATTAATTACACAAAAATAAAATTGGTATTACAATATGTACATTTTGTAGGAGGTGACGGGACTTTTCGAACACCCTGTAGAAAGAATCGCAAAGTTAAAATGAAATTAAAGTCAAAATTGAAAACTAAAATCGAAAACCATTAAAAACCACACACTGGAATTTAAGAGGCTAAGAGCGAAACCAATAAAAGCCACGCGGCTTTTCAGAGAGCTAATTCTTCTTTCAGGTGGTAAGAACGATGTGAGAAAGAGTTGATAAGGAAGAAACAACAGTAAAAAAAGGTTAAAATATCGTACCTCAGGCAAGCAGAATTTATTCAAAAGGGGATTTAAAAATCTATCCTTTTAGCATGTAGCTATTAAAGTTCAGTTTTGCGAGGACCCATCGTCAAAGTAGCCTCTGCCTCCTACTTATTCACATAAACATTTATTCACATCTTAAGCAAGAGTACGTACAGAATGTTTAAAAAGTTTTAAAAAATTCGCAGGCAACATAAAATACGTTGTGATTTTGACGTTCCCAGTTCGAGAATCGCTGTTATGCGTTGTACAATTCATTCAGTTTCGTGTTGGCCGAGTGTTTAAGGCCCCTGAAATAAAAACATTTTGATTTCTGCGCTCCTGTATACCAGATAATTACATAGTATGAGTTCAGTTACAATGTATGATGATCTTGCAGCGTATACGGAACCCACTTTTGTAATTAATATCTTGTAAAGACTTTCTGGATAACTCTACAAAATAAATCATATATTTAATTGCTTTTTGAAAATATTAGCACAGTAACCTCAAAGTATATTTGTACAATAAGAAGTGTGATATTTACAATTATCATTTAAATCGTAAAGTCTGGTACTGGACCCTCGAATTCCCTCGCGTTGATTGTATGGGTACCCAGTACCCACACCATCTGTTGTAAGTATGACTCCGCCAAGCGTCAACAAATGGTGCGGCAGACATCATGTCCACAATAGGTCAACTCTGCCAATGGGTACACAATAGGTCAACTCTGCCCTTTACTTCCCCAGCATTGGGGGAAAAGGTGGGGAGTGACCCCGTGCACTTCAATCCAGTTTTGCGAAAAGACACCTCTCAGGCACCGCGAGGGCTTTGGGATGATGTAACAGTTTTATTCTCTCTCTTTGTGTGTGTGTGTGTGTGTGTGTGTGTGTGTGTATGTGTGTGTGTATAGCAGGAGAGAATGATAGAAGGGTCTCTGACGTTCAGTATTCATTAAATAAAACAAGCTGAGAGCTCCCAATAGAACACGTCCACTTGGATCGGAGTCCACAGTGAATTTTAACTAGTGTTTAGAGACTTTTAAGCTCTACACTATATATAAATCCCATTTTGAGACCGGAGAAGCTTTTTCATAAAAAGATCCTTTGCTGAGTGCATAAAATTTGAAGGCTTTCTAAAATTTATTTTCGTTCCTTTATTCTTTTATTCTTTTCACTTCAGATAAAGATAATGAAGAAAGTAGCTTTCATATTTTTATTTATTCATTTATTATTTTTATCATCATTATTATTATTATTATTATTATTATTATTATTATTACACTGGCCAACAAAACGAAACTTTTTTTTCTCATCACAAACATGATCACACTTTTCTTAATGCATTTTTCGCGCTGATTCCGAATCTGGTTTTATTTCTTTTCTAGCACGTATACTTATATAGATACACTGGTTTTGATATTTTTAAGTTTTTGATATTGCTATAAGAAAATTTATGGATGTATAGATCACACTTAGGAATGCTAAACAACAAATACATCATATACCTTATTCAATGTACTTATAAATAAAGAATATATACATTATTTTATTAAAAGCGCTGTGAGTGTGATTTCCTTTTGTAAATTTGGCCTAAATTGTCACGATACAGCATCCAACAATGGTCCGCCATCATGCTTTCATTCCAATATCCTTGGTAGCGCTTCTCCATCATCTGACTATCTTGATGGAAGCGCTCTCCTTGCTCGTCACTCACTGCACCAAGGTTTTCAGGGAAGAAATCTAAGTGGGAATGCAGGAAGTGAATTTTTAACGACATTCGACACTTCATTTCTTTGAAGGCATCAAGGAGGTTCTTGACTCCATCCTTATACGCAGGTGACTTGTTGCTTCCAAGAAAGTTTTCACATATCCATTTGAACGCCAGCCAAGCCTTCAATTCCAGCGGACTTAGGACTTTTTCAAATTCAGTGTCATTCAAAACCTCCCTTATTTGTGGCCCAACAAAAATTCCTTCCTTCAATTTTGCTGCAGTAACCTTCGGAAATTTCCTTGAAAGGTATTGGAACCCTTCAGAATTGACTTTACCCATTGCTTTAACAAAATTCTTCATTAAACCAAGTTTAATGTGAAGAGGTGGCAGATAGATCTTTTGGGGATCCACTAAAGGGACAGACTGGACATTGCTTATCCCTGGGACATATGTATACCTAAGTGGCCAGTCACTTTTGGTGTAATGTTCTATAGTGGCGCGACTGTCCCACAGGCAAAGGAAACAACAAAATTTTGTGAATCCTGACTGCATACCCATAAGCATTCCTATAACTTTTAGATCTCCACAAACATTCCATTGATGACTGTCGTATTTGATTGCCTTAAGTAGTATATCCATATTGTCATATGTCTCTTTTAGATGGACGGAATTGGCAATGGGAATGGATGGCATTATATTACCATTATGCAAAAGAACTGCTTTCAGGCTTATCTGCGACGAATCAATAAAGAGGCGCCACTCAGATGCCACATACGTCTGAGATATGGCTGTAAATAGTCCATTGATGTCATGGCAATAACAGAGAGGACCGTCTACTGAAAAGAATGCTGTTAATTCAAAATTCCGCTTTCGGTAGTAACTAATACGAACATTGTTCTCAAGTAAATTGTTCTCCTTTAGTCTTGAGGCGAGAAGCTCTGATTTCTCTTTAGACAGCGATAAGTCTCTAACAAGATCATTCAACTGTCCTTGGGTTAATTTTTAGGCTCTAAATATCTACCTTCAAAAGTGTACTCTGGTTCTGTAGATGGTCCGGAAACGCCAGTTGCACCTTCATCACTTTCCATGTCATCTATGATAGAATCTAGCCTATCACTTGGGGGAATTGGAATGGGCAATGTTTCATCATGTTTTACTGGTCTACGTGCTGAATCCAAGTTTGGATATACAATCTGGTGTTTGTTCTTGGCAGAAAACCCCATTAAGTTCACACTACAAAAATAACAATCTTCATGATGATCTCTCGGCTCCCTCCATATCATGGGTATGGCAAATGGCATTGAAGCTTTCTTTTTGTTAAGCCAATCACGTAATCCATTTGAACAGCCAGAACAGATTTGATGTGGCGCCCATGGTTTATCTTGGTCACCTAGATGGCAACCAAAGTATAGCTTGTATATTTTCTTAATGTCGGTTGTAATACTTCGTCGCTGTGTTTTAGTTGTCAACTGGCCGCATACGAAACAGAACTTGTCGGGGTCATTCTTACATTGTCGAGGCATGTTGACTAACCTGAGCAAACTATAAATTAAAAAAAAATGTACACGAACTTGACACAAGTTCTTGGACTAGACTGATCTTTTGACACACAAAGCACGGCGTTGTTGCCTGAATCACAATGCTGCTAGACGTAAAAGCTCACACCTGAAATACATAAGATGTATAATTAAAATAATTGAAATAAATAAGATGAATAAACTAAAAAAACACAATAAAATAAACACAATCAAATGTTGAAATATTAGTATTTTGCCTATTTAAAATGGTTAAATCTGTGTAGTTATATATATGCCTTCATCTTGAAAACTATACGTGCTAGAAAAAATCTGAATGCAGTTTTGGAATCAGCGTGAAAAATGCTATCCAGTCACCACAAATTTTACTCTGGTGAAAAATCTTTGTTGACCAGTGTTATTAATACAGTATAATGTTCTTCATAGGTAGTGCTATAACTATAAGTGCAACAGATTCTCTCTCTCTCTCTCTCTCTCTCTCTCTCTCTCTCTCTCTCTCTCTCTCTCTCTCTCTCTCTCTCTTTCTTGAAGCATGTTTAGTTTAAATGATAACCCAACTCGCAACAATGGTTGGAAGTTGGATTTGAAACGGTTTAGGACTAGTGTGTGTGGGAATTACTTTACCTATAAGATCTGTGACACGTGGAACAGGTTACCTTCAGAAGTTGTGAACAGTTCCTCTGTGGATCATTTCAAGAAAAGATTAGACCGAATCTTGCACACTATTTGAGTGTGTAGAAAATTTTCCCTGGCAACCGTTGCCATTAGTACCTCCTCGGTATGGGCCGCAAGGCCTTTTGAGGTACTTCTTTTCCTTGTAACTCCTTGTAACGCTCTTTCTCTCTCTCTCTCTCTCTCTCGATATATATATATATATATATATATATATATATATATATATATATATGATGAATAAAACCACGAAGGAAAGGAAACATAGAGTGGTGCTCAAGCGCTTTCGTCTAATGACATCCTCAGGAACACTGAAGTAAATAAAGAGTTCAAGACTATATATAGGTTACAAAAAAAATATATATAGTAAGTATAGAAATAAAAATTGTGGGAGGAGCATACAAATTTGTAAGGAAAATTATCAATTTTAGCACTTTGCCCGAATTCAACACAAGATCAAATGGATTGTTTACAACTAGTTTTATAGATAATGCCTGAATGATATATAGGTCACAAAAAAAATAAAAAATAAAAATAAATTGAAAAATAAAAATTGTAAGAGGAGCACACAAATTTATAAGGGAAAATTACCAAAGTTTAAGCACTCTGCCCTTCTTGTCTAATCCATTCTGAACGAATTCAAAACAACGGGATCGAGTTGAAAAAGACCTTTGCTCATGTTAAAGTTATTTGTAAGTTGAATAATAGCAGACTCAAGAATATTTCTATTAACAATGTTGCTAGAGTGAAACAAAACTGAAGCATTATTCCAATCAATACAATGGGATAACTCTGACAAATCTCATTGTATTGATTGGAATAATGCTTCAGTGTTCTTTCACTCTAGCAACATTGTTAATAGAAATATTCTTGAGTCTGCTATTATTCAACTTACAAATAACTTTAACATGAGCAAAGGTCTTTTTCAACTCGATCCCGTTGTTTTGAATTCGTTCAGAATGGATTTAGACAAGAAGGGCAGAGTGCTTAAACTTTGGTAATTTTCCCTTATAAATTTGTGTGCTCCTCTTACAATTTTTATTTTTCAATTTATTTTTATTTTTTATTTTTTTTGTGACCTATATATCATTCAGGCATTATCTATAAAATTGGTTGTAAACAATCCACTTGATCTTGTGTTGAATTCGGGCAAAGTGCTAAAATTAGTATTTTTCCTTACAAATTTGTATGCTCCTCCCACAATTTTTATTTCTATAGTTACTATATAGATATATATATATAATATATATATATATATATATATATATATATATATATATATTTTTTTTTTTTTTGGTAACCTATATATAGTCTTGAACTCCTTATTTACTTCAGTGTTCCTGAAGATGTCATTAGACGAAAGCGCTTGAGCACCACTCTGTGTTTCCTTTCCTTCGTGGTTTTATTCATCATAAATATTTTTCACGTGTTACTTCCGTGAAATAATTTTCATATACAGTATATATATGCGATGATTCCTCATTTCACGAAGGTGAAGCTTGTCACTCCTCCTCTCCTTGTCGTCCCCTCCCTTCACATTATATATATATATATATATATATAGAGAGAGAGAGAGAGAGAGAGAGAGTGAGAGAGAGAAGAGAAAGAGTGAGAGAGAGTGGAATCAAAGGCTTTTCGTCTCATCACTTCCCCTCCTCTTATTGACTGTCTTCAATACCTCTCTCTTTACTATCACTATTATAACGGATACTGCTCTTCTGTACTCTCTAACTGCATGCCTCCTCCTTTAAGGAGAGCACGCAGCATCAGACTTTCGACACATTCTCATTCCTCTTCTGTCCATCTCTCTAACGCAAGGGCTAATCGGTATTTTCAATCTTTCATCTATTCAACCGGTCAACTCTGGAACACCCTTCCTCAATCCCTCTTTCTCCCTGTCTATGACTCCAATCTTTTAAACGCAGAATGTCCAGGCATCTCGAAAACTTTGGACCTTGATTTCGGTTCTCTTTTTCTCCGTCTATTGCGTGGGTAGGTGGGAGCGTTTATGTGGGCGCTCGCCCTTGACCCTTCCTTCCTGCATAACATATATATATATATATATATATATATATATATATATATAAAAACATTGATTCTTTGGAAATCATAGATAAAATAAAAAGGTAATGGCCTGAACGATTATTAAAAGCATAGTCCTTATTCTTCACAACTTCAGACATTTCGGAATCCAAGCATTTCTATCATCAGCATCAGAAATAAACTAAAAAAGAAAAAGAAAAAAGAAATGCAATTCTAAAACATGGAATATGATCACAAAATACAACTAAAAACCATAAAAAATACAATTCTAACAAATTTTTAAAATGAATGCAAATAAAAGCTAAAATAAAATTACAATCTTTAACTCGTATAAACAAAATATACAAATTCGTCGTCAATAATAAAAGGACGAAGCTTGTGTATACAATATAAATTGGTTTTACACACACACACACACAGTATATATATATATATATATATGTTGGGGTAAATGTGATAAATTGGTAATTATGCATAATTACCGGTAATTATGCATAATTGAAAATATCATGACTTAACCTAACCAATTGTCAAGGGCGTACAGTTGACCTAACCGGGCATTCAATTGACCTCACCTGGCATTCAATTCAAAATGTACAAAACCTACATATTAATTTGTTTTGGGTTGAGTGAGTGAGAGCTTGAATCAAGCAGTGACTTGATTCACCCTGAGTTTGCAGATTTTGACAAGCAAAGGCTGGAAATGTAGGGCCTCTTAATGCAGTGTATGATGTGGGTAAAACATTGATTTCGGGTCAATTGAATGCCCGGTTAGGTCAACTGTACGCCCTTGACAATTGGTTAGGTTAAGTCATGATATTTTCAATTATGCATAATTACCGGTAATTATACATAATTACCAATTTATCACATTTACCCCAACATATATATTACATTATCTAAAAAGTAAAACATTTTCAATTCTCTATCGGATGGGCAAGATGCTTGAACTCTATACTGAAGACAACGAAATTAATTATATAGGTACATAAGGATTTCCACCGAGAAAAGGATACCAACAAAAATCTTCGCTCAGAAAAAAATATTTGTTCTTTTGCAACACTTTAGATTCGGTGGAACGAAGCCGTTTTGTTATTATAAGGTTAACAAAACCATTTTTTTTACTTTAATTTTGGTTAAATTAAATTAATATTGAGGTCATTTGAGCAAAAATGTTTTAGTTAAAAAAGATATTTCTTTAAACTTAACATATTACCATATTACTTTCCCGACATATATAATTTTTTTTTTACGTTATGCGAGTTCGAACGACGCGACGCACAGTGCCACAAATGGGTTAAAAAACGGCCAAAATTATTTTTTTCAATTGTACTTAGTTTTATGTAGTTGAAATGTTTAATTATGATTTATTTTAATAAAAAATTATGTTTAGTACCTTTTGTATATATGTAATGGTGACATATCGAGTGATTTTTCTATAAATAATAATAATAATCCAAATCAATAGGTTATGACCTACTGTAGTTTCTTAAGTTTCTCAAATTACTAAAAATATACTAAACAGATAATTGTTAATTAGGCCTATGTTTTGCAGATTTTGTCAAATGACATACTAAAATAAGTATGGTTTCATTTTAATCACTATACACATCTATTGTTTAAAACATTATTTGATAACCTGCCACTATATCAGAAGGGGTAAATAAAAAACATCGTAATACCTCTTAAGTTTATGAAATGAATTCCCCCAAAATAAGTGTGACAACTGATATGAAAAAAAGTGTAAATAGTGTAAACAAAATTACAAAAACTTCATATTTAGAACATATCTTCCTCATCAGAACTAATAATTAAATTCTCTAATATTTCACTCTCTTTTAAAAGTGAACGTGCCTCTTCTGACATCTCTCTCAATTTGGGGTTTCTATTCTTTTTTCGAACTGTACTAATGACTGGATCGCTTGATACTAAAAGATAATGAATTTGATCATGCATAGTATTCAGTCGAGATGTTTTTCTGGAATGATGGAGACGAACATTTCTTATTACTTTATGTAGACATTCTTGGCATTCTTCTGAATAAGAACCAATTGGATATAGATGATTTTTCATCACCAAACCTCCATGTAGAAGTACTTTGTGTACTGAAGCAGGAATTTTATACCATGGATATAAATTTACAATAGTCGTAGCAGCTTTTCGACAATAAGATTCAAATTTTGCAATGTTAGTTAATACATGAAAAACATGTTCTAACACGCAAAGTCGCAAATAGTCGCAAAAATTTTGTTTCTTTGATTTACTTAAAGGTTGCATTAATGTTTAACACAAACATTACATTCCCCAAAATCCCCCATTTTTTGTTTTGCTAATTTTACACATTTTCTAGATAACAATTTAATCTGTAATCTATGATATTGCCATAGTTGTTTTAATTAATGCTATCTTTTTAGTTTTCAACAAAAAAATATGCATGAAAATGTTCTAAACTGTTTATTCTTTCAATAGAACTAAGCAGAACATGAAACTACAGACAATTTTTTGTGATATAGTAACTTCAAGTAAGTTGTTAGAACAAACATATTTTGTCCCCTCCAAGATATTTTAAGACAATGTATATTATTTCGTAGATTTTTCTTGCCTTAATGTAAGAGAATAAAATTTCAAATACTTAAATCAGTAAGTAGAAGTGTTTTATTTTGACGTGGAAATGGTTTTAATAGAATTTACTTAAATTTGTTATTTTTGGTTTTTGACCGTTTTTTAACCCATTTGTGGCACTGTGCGACGGTTCAGGATCGACCTGCGGTCGACCCCTCTGCAGCATCCCGCCTCATTTGTGGGATTTAGTGAAGGAGGGAATTGCTGTCTGATCTCCTCCTGCCCTCGTAGCCAGCCACGCGTGGCTGGTCAGGGACTTTGCACAGGAATCTGTCCAGCTGGTTCTTGAAGTTATTCATGTCTGTGTGCTGGAGATTCCTCACTTCTTTTGGTAGGGCATCGAAAAGCTTTGCGCCTCGTATTCTGAGGGTATTTTCCATCTTCGTTTTCATGGCCCCTTGTCCCACCGCAGCTGGGACAGTACAAAATCTGCCTCTTTCCTCATTTCAGTTTGTTTCTATTTCATTTCTAAGGTTAGGGACAAAGCCCCCAAGTATTTTCCATATGTATATTATTGTATACAGAAATATTCATTTTAAAATTTATTTGTTTTAATGCTCCCAAAACATTATGTTTAAAATAAACAAATTTTTATGCTTAAGCAAGGCAATAATGATTTGTAAAAATGAAAGAACAAATATTTTTGGTAAAAATATTTATTACTTTTAACAAATATTATTTCCAAAATAATGAAACATATTTCGGTGGAATAATATTCGAAGTTTATGTAAAAAGAAAATATATATTATTAATTTCAATGTAAGACTGCTGATACTGAAAAAAATTAGGTTGACAAAATTGATTTTTTATATTTTGTTTAAAATAAATGTGGGTTTTGGAATTCAGTGTTATATTTCATAAAATTCAGGATATACCACTGGTGATAGATCTGATTCTAAAATTCTAAATTGATATTATATATATATATTTTTTTTTTTGTAATAAACAGATAGATAGATAGATAGGTTTCCCTTAAACTTTAGCTTCCCAAAAATGTGGTACGGTGTATTTTATTTTGTGTAGAAGCATTTTTATTCATAAATAAATCTGAATCTAATATATTGTGACACAGAGCCTTTTCATCAAAGCCTCTGCGGGCGTAACTCTCAAAAATATTCCGGCCTTTTCTTTCTTATTTTATGGAAGGAAAAATTATATTAGAAAAGAAAAAGCCAAAGAAAGAAAGAAAACAAAATTTGAGAGGCGAGAATGATATATTTGAGATCGCTCTAAATATAAATTCTTTACGTCACTTTTGCTAAATTTAAGTAATAATTTTTAGAACCTTCGAAATATGATTATAAATTAGGTGTTCAAAAAAAAAAAGAAAACTTCCCTCAACCCCCACCCCCCTTCCCATCAACAAAAATAAAAATTATATAATTTTTATTCACTTTTTGTTTCGGCGCATAGAAACATCTGTCACTTATCACACACACACACACCTCGGTGGAAATCAGTTATCCGGGGTGGGGGGACACCCCACAATGCTTCTATCTACGCCAAACAGACACGTAACTGCATAAGTGTTCATAATGATACAGCGATTTTTACGCTTCTTGAAAGAAAATTCAAATATTTAGTTTCAGGATATTATATTCTCTCATGCAAAATAAATTATAAATAAATTATAATTAAATTATAAATGAGGAGGAATATAAATTTTAGGAGGAAATGATTTTAGGTAAAAATATCTAGCGTATTCGTGTTTAATTACCGTTTCACTGGAATTTACTTTAATACTTTAATGAGAATGTATACACACACACACACACACATATATATATATATATATATATATAATATATATATATCTCGCGTCCGGGAAGAGAATTTGTAATTTTAGACTTCTTTGGTGGGTCATGGCTCGTACTCCACGTTCAGTTGTAGCTCTAAGGTGGGCGGAGAGCTTGACCTTCGTCAGAATGAACAATTTGGCAGGACGCAAACTAAGATCTAGATATGTATATATAATATATATAATATTTAGGAGAAATCCAATGACAAGGAAAAATGTAAATGCCATGAAAAGTCTTCTTTAATGCGCAACGTTTCGAGCAATACGCTCATCTTCAGGCTGTTTAATAACAATGTGAAATTAAAATCAATATTGAATGAAAAACAAAACAGAAAATTTCTATAACCTATTCGTAAAGACAAATTTTAAAAGACTGAGAAAAGAGGGTTAAATTCTAAGTTATACAGATTTACATATAAAAATTAAGAAGTTATTTTTAAATACATGTAGTAAATGTGAAATTAATACACTGGAAAAATTACCAATAGTACACTGGAACAATGGAACTATCTACCTTACACTGCAGTATCCGAGGCTGACTAATTTGAGCAGAGACAAAGAACGGGAAACACGAGAGATGGCGAGGGCGATTGGGGAAGGAGGGATTATAAGGAATTGGGGAAGGAGGAGGGATCATAGCAAATTGAGAGGGACGGCCGATGAGTCAACATTCAGACTAGGGGACAATGCTTTAATGAACAGCGATTCTAAAATTCTTAGTGAGTTGGGACAAGTATTACAACCAAGAATTTTAAAATTGTCTAAAGTGACATCAATTTTACATTTAATGCTGTGTTCACGAATACTCGAGGCTTCTTTAGTTTTTAAAATTTTACCTGTTCGGCCACTTATTCCCATATGCGAATAAAATCTAGCCCTGAGAGAGCGAACAGTGCTGCCGATGTAATTCCCAAGGAGACACCTGGGGCAGGTAAATAAATATACAACACCGCTACGCAACGAGTCAGGGGTTCGATCCTTCGCTGAGAAAAAGCTACCTAAAGACGTTTTATTAATAAATATGATGCGGAAATCAGTATGATAAAAAATTTCCTTAACAATTTTGTAAATTTAAGCTTAAATTCCTTATTCAAAGGACCCATTTCAGGTACCAAGAAATATTATATATCCTTCGGCACTGTAATACATGGAAGTTGAGGGCTATAAACATTATTTAAGAAGGATCTAATTAGTTTGTCTACATATTGAACAGGAAAACTATTATTAGTAAAGTATGATCTTAGATTATTAAATTCATCATTAAGTAAGGTAAAATTAGAGGTCAAATTATATCCTCTGAACAGGAGAGTTTTAATACAAGACATCTTATAGTTGAAATCAGTAAAACTAAAAAAATTCATGCCCAAACCAGTGAAAGTGGGTTTCCTGTAAACTGATGTAGTAATAGAATCACCGTTTTTCGAAATTAAAAGATCTAAGAAGGGGAGGGAGCCATTTTGCTCAGTTTCCATTGTATACGTTATATTGGGGTGCAAAGAATTTAGGAAGTTAAAGAATTGTTGCGCTTGTACCGCATTATCAAAGACTGCTATCGAATCATCAACGAAGCGTCGATAGAAAATTGGCTTGAGATGAGTGGGAGATTGTCTAAAAATTACACTTTCTAAATGAGTCATAAAAAAGTCAGCTGCTAACGGTCCGACTGGTGATCCCATCCCTACCCCATCAATTTGTTGGTAAACCTTATTGTTGAAAGTGAAATAGCATTGTTTGAAGACCAATTCTAAAAGTTCCTTCAAATGAGACAATGAAAAACCATGAAAATTATCAACTGAGCTAAAAACCCTATCTAAAATAATGGCAATAGTTTCAGATACAGGTACATTTGTGAAAAGTGACTTTACATCAAAACTGACAAAAAACTTTTTTGAATCGAAGTTTTTACCAAGGAGGTCTTTTTGGAATTCAAACGAGTTATTTATAGTGCAAGCATTTTTCGCAAAGGGGGACAGGAGACGAACAACAAATTTTGCCAATTGAAAGGTGGGTAAGTTATACGAAGCTAAAATAGGACGGAGAGGTGTTCCAGCTTTATGGATTTTAGGCAGACAGTATAATTGAGCAAGATTAGCACCAGATGCGAACAACTGAGAGTAAGTATCATTTTTTATTATCTTTAAGGACTTTAGTCGTGACAGAAATCTATTAACCTGGTCTTCTAACCTTACAATGACTTTATTTACAGGTTCTAGAATTTGTTTGAATTTAGTAAGATCACTTAGGATTTCATTAGTTTTGTTTATGTAGTCCGATTTATTCAAAATAATTTCACATTGTTATTAAACAGCCTGAAGATGAGCGTATTGCTCGAAATGTTGCGCATTAAAGAAGACTTTTCATGGCATTTACATTTTTCCTTGTCATTGGATTTCTCCTAAATATTAAATTGAAGCTCTGTAGAAGCAACCCGCATGACTATATATATTCAAGGTATGGACAAGATGGCCTCAGGGCTTATCGCCATGTTTGGAAGACTTCACGAAAGTTTCTCAAGTCAAAACTGGACTGTTATTTTCTTGAAATGTGTCGGACTTGCAGGATTTTCCCGAAATTTGTTTACTTCAAACTCTACCGTGATAATCTTATGACTCTGAATTTTATCAATCGTCCCTGGAATATTTATTAAATAATGAAATTAATTATAAAATCAAAATATCAGATTCGCATAACAAGTCTCTTGGGCATTATATAACTACTCTTAAAAATACCTTGTCGTTGTTGGACTATTTATTAATAATTTCTCTTGTACAACGTGAACTAGAAAAATTTCACTCTACCATCTTGGAAACACATGAACGTAAGTTAAAGGCTTTGGGAATGAATTCACCAAATTTTTTCAATTCAGAGAAGGTAATTTCGAATCTTTCTAGTTACACACTCTCCCCTTGGGAAAAGTTTTTACTGTCACTTGGTTTGCAATTTAAGCTTCCGTTGTTTCAAATATATAAGCCTTCGTTTTTTCTTTACTTTGAAAAATTTTTCAATGGCTTGAAAAATGTTCCCCATGTGGGGGATTTCAATAATTTCAAATGTCAGTTCTCAAATTTAACTCAAGAATTTTTTCTTAAACTTAGAAATCTTAAATTTCAATCTTTCATATTTAGGAAGAGTGATTTGCAGTGTATTAAGAATTTGGCAAAGAACCAGGAGATTGTTGTGACTAGACCAGACAAGGGTAACGGAGTGGTTATTTTGAATAAATCGGACTACATAAACAAAACTAATGAAATCCTAAGTGATCTTACTAAATTCAAACAAATTCTAGAACCTGTAAATAAAGTCATTGTAAGGTTAGAAGACCAGGTTAATAGATTTCTGTCACGACTAAAGTCCTTAAAGATAATAAAAAATGATACTTACTCTCAGTTGTTCGCATCTGGTGCTAATCTTGCTCAATTATACTGTCTGCCTAAAATCCATAAAGCTGGAACACCTCTCCGTCCTATTTTAGCTTCGTATAACTTACCCACCTTTCAATTGGCAAAATTTGTTGTTCGTCTCCTGTCCCCCTTTGCGAAAAATGCTTGCACTATAAATAACTCGTTTGAATTCCAAAAGACCTCCTTGGTAAAAACTTCGATTCAAAAAAGTTTTTTGTCAGTTTTGATGTAAAGTCACTTTTCACAATGTACCTGTATCTGAAACTATTGCCATTATTTTAGATAGGGTTTTTTAGCTCAGTTGATAATTTTCATGGTTTTTCATTGTCTCATTTGAAGGAACTTTTAGAATTGGTCTTCAAACAATGCTATTTCACTTTCAACAATAAGGTTTACCAACAAATTGATGGGGTAGGGATGGGATCACCAGTCGGACCGTTAGCAGCTGACTTTTTTATGACTCATTTAGAAAGTGTAATTTTTAGACAATCTCCCACTCATCTCAAGCCAATTTTCTATCGACGCTTCGTTGATGATTCGATAGCAGTCTTTGATAATGCGGTACAAGCGCAACAATTCTTAACTTCCTAAATTCTTTGCACCCCAATATAACGTATACAATGGAAACTGAGCAAAATGGCTCCCTCCCCTTCTTAGATCTTTTAATTTCGAAAACGGTGATTCTATTACTACATCAGTTTACAGGAAACCCACTTTCACTGGTTTGGGCATGAATTTTTTTAGTTTTACTGATTTCAACTATAAGATGTCTTGTATTAAAACTCTCCTGTTCAGAGGATATAATTTGACCTCTAATTTTACCTACTTAATGATGAATTTAATAATCTAAGATCATACTTTACTAATAATAGTTTTCCTGTTCAATATGTAGACAAACTAATTAGATCCTTCTTAAATAATGTTTATAGCCCTCAACTTCCATGTATTACAGTGCCGAAGGATATATAATTTCTTGGTACCTGAAATGGGTCCTTTGAATAAGGAATTTAAGCTTAAATTTACAAATTGTTAAGGAAATTTTTTTATCATACTGATTTCCGCATCATATTTATTAATAAAACGTCTTTAGGTAGCTTTTTCTCAGCGAAGATCGAACCCCTGACTCGTTGCGTAGCGGTGTTGTATATTTATTTACCTGCCCCAGGTGTCTCCTTGGAATTACATCGCAGCACTGTTCGCTCTCTCAGGGCTAGATTTTATTCGCATATGGGAATAAGTGGCCGAACAGGTAAAATTTTAAAAACTAAAGAAGCCTCGAGTATTCGTGAACACAGCATTAAATGTAAAATTGATGTCACTTTAGACAATTTTAAAATTCTTGGTTGTAATACTTGTCCCAACTCACTAAAATTTTAGAATCGCTGTTCATTAAAGCATTGTCCCCTAGTCTGAATGTTGACTCATCGGCCGTCCTCTCAATTTGCTATGATCCCTCCTCCTTCCCCAATTCCTTATAATCCCTCCTTCCCCAATCGCCCTCGCCATCTCTCGTGTTTCCCGTTCTTTGTCTCTGCTCAAATTAGTCAGCCTCGGATACTGCAGTGTAAGGTAGATAGTTCCATTGTTTCCAGTGTACTATTGGTAATTTTTCCAGTGTATTAATTTCACATTTACTACATGTATTTAAAAATAACTTCTTAATTTTTATATGTAAATCTGTATAACTTAGAATTTAACCCTCTTTCTCAGTCTTTTAAAATTTGTCTTTACGAATAGGTTTAGAAATTTTCTGTTTTGTTTTTCATTCAATATTGATTTTAATTTCACATTGTTATTAAACAGCCTGAAGATGAGCGTATTGCTCGAAACGTTGCGCATTAAAGAAGACTTTTCATGGCATTTACATTTTTCCTTGTCATTGGATTTCTCCTAATATTAAATTGAAGCTCTGTAGAAGCAACCCGCATGACTATATATATTCAAGGTATGGACAAGATGGCCTCAGGGCTTATCGCCATGTTTGGAAGACTTCACGAAAGTTTCTCAAGTCAAAACTGGACTGTTATTTTCTTGAAATGTGTCGGACTTGCAGGATTTTCCCGAAATTTGTTTACTTCAAACTCTACCGTGATAATCTATTGACTCTGAATTTTATCATCGTCCCTGGAATTTTATTAAATAATGAAATTAATTATAAAATCAAATATCAGATTCGCATAACAAGTCTCTTGGGCATTATATAACTACTCTTAAAAATACCTTGTCGTTGTTGGACTATTTATTAATAATTTCTCTTGTACAACGTGAACTAGAAAAATTTCACTCTACCATCTTGGAAACACATGAACGTAAGTTAAAGGCTTTGGGAATGAATTCACCAAATTTTTTCAATTCAGAGAAGGTAATTTCGAATCTTTCTAGTTACACACTCTCCCCTCGGGAAAAGTTTTTACTGTCACTTGGTTTGCAATTTAAGCTTCCGTTGTTTCAAATATAAGCCTTCGTTTTTTCTTTATTTGGAAAAATTTTTCAATGGCTTGAAAATGTTCCCCATGTGGGGGATTTCAATAATTTCAAATGTCAGTTCTCAAATTTAACTCAGAATTTTTTCTTAAACTTAGAAATCTTAATTTCAATCTTTCATATTTAGGAAGAGTGATTTGCAGTGTATTAAGAATTTGGCAAAGAACCAGAGATTGTTGTGACTAGACCAGACAAGGGTACGGAGTGGTTATTTTGAATAAATCGGACTACATAAACAAAACTAATGAAATCCTAAGTGATCTTACTAAATTCAAACAAATTCTAGAACCTGTAAATAAAGTCATTGTAGGTTAGAAGACAGGTTATAGATTTCTGTCACGACTAAAGTCCTTAAAGATAATAAAAATGATACTTACTCTCATTGTTCGCATCTGTGCTAATCTTGCTCATTATACTGTCTGCCTAAAATCCATAAAGCTGAACACCTCTCCGTCCTATTTTAGCTTCGTATAACTTACCCACCTTTCAATTGGCAAAATTTGTTGTTCGTCTCCTGTCCCCCTTTGCGAAAAATGCTTCACTATAAATAACTCGTTTGATTCCAAAAGACCTCCTTGGTAAAAACTTCGATTCAAAAAAGTTTTTGTCAGTTTTGATGTAAAGTCACTTTTCACAAATGTACCTGTATCTGAAACTATTGCCATTATTTTAGATAGGTTTTTAGCTCAGTTGATAATTTTCATGGTTTTTCATTGTCTCATTTGAAGGAACTTTTAGAATTGGTCTTCAAACAATGCTATTTCACTTTCAACAATAAGGTTTACCAACAAATTGATGGGGTAGGATGGGATCACCAGTCGACCGTTAGCAGCTGACTTTTTTATGACTCATTTAGAAAGTGTAATTTTTAGACAATCTCCCACTCATCTCAAGCCAATTTTCTATCGACGCTTCGTTGATGATTCGATAGCAGTCTTTGATAATGCGGTACAAGCGCAACAATTCTTTAACTTCCTAAATTCTTTGCACCCCAATAACGTATACAATGGAAACTGAGCAAAATGGCTCCCTCCCCTTCTTATATCTTTTAATTTCGAAAAACGGTGATTCTATTACTACATCAGTTTACAGGAACCCACTTTCACTGGTTTGGGCATGAATTTTTTTAGTTTACTGATTTCAACTATAAGATGTCTTGTATTAAAACTCTCCTGTTCAGAGGATATAATTTGACCTCTAATTTACCTTACTTAATGATGAATTTAATAATCTAGATCATACTTTACTAATATAGTTTTCCTGTTCAATATGTAGACAACTAATTAGATCCTTCTTAAATAATGTTTATAGCCCTCAACTTCTATGTATTAAGTGCCGAAGGATATATAATATTTCTTGGTACCTGAAATGGGTCCTTTGAATAAGGAATTTAAGCTTAAATTTACAAATTGTTAAGGAAATTTTTTAACATACTGATTTCCGCATCATATTTATTAATAAAACGTCTTTAGGTAGCTTTTCTCAGCGAAGGATCGAACCCCTGACTCGTTTGCGTAGCGTGTTGTAGTATTTATTTACCTGCCCAGGTGTCTCCTGGGAATTACATCGGCAGCACTGTTCGCTCTCTCAGGGCTAGATTTTATTCGCATATGGGAATAAGTGGCCGAAACAGGTAAAATTTTTAAAAACTAAAGAAGCCTCGAGTATTGTGAACACAGCATTAAATGTAAAATTGATGTCACTTTAGACAATTTTAAAATTCTTGGTTGTAATACTTGTCCCAACTCACTAAGAATTTTAGAATCGCTGTTCATTAAAGCATTGTCCCTAGTCTGAATGTTGACTCATCGGCCGTCCTCTCAATTTGCTATGATCCCTCCTCCTTCCCCAATTCCTTATAATCCCTCCTTCCCCAATCGCCCTCGCCATCTCTCGTGTTTCCCGTTCTTTGTCTCTGCTCAAATTAGTCAGCCTCGGATACTGCAGTGTAAGGTAGATAGTTCCATTGTTCCAGTGTACTATTGGTAATTTTCCAGTGTATTAATTTCACATTTACTACATGTATTTAAATAACTTCTTAATTTTTATATGTAAATCTGTATAACTTAGAATTTAACCTCTTTTCTCAGTCTTTTAAAATTTGTCTTTACGAATAGGTTATAGAAATTTTCTGTTTTGTTTTTCATTCAATATTGATTTTAATTTCACATGTTATTAAACAGCCTGAAGATGAGCGTATTGCTCGAAACGTTGCGCATTAAAGAAGACTTTTTCATGGCATTTACATTTTTCCTTGTCATTGGATTTCTCCTAAATATTAAATTGAAGCTCTGTAGAACACCCGCATGACTATATATATTCAAGGTTATGGACAAGATGGCCTCAGGGCTTATCGCCGTGTTTGGAAGACTTCACGAAGTTTCTCAAGTCAAAACTGGACTGTTATTTTCTTGAAATGTGTCGGACTTGCAGGATTTTCCCGAAATTTGTTTACTTCAAACTCTACCGTTATCTATATGACTCTGAATTTATCAATCGTCCTGGAATTTTATTAAATAATGAAATTTAATTATAAATCAAAATATCAGATTCGCATAACAAGTCTCTTGGGCATTATATAACTACTCTTAAAAATACCTTGTCGTTGTTGGACTTTTATTAATAATTTCTTGTACAACGTGAACTAGAAAAATTTCACTCTACCATCTTGGAAACACATGAACGTAAGTTAAAGGCTTTGGGAATGAATTCACCAAATTTTTTCAATTCAGAGAAGGTAATTTCGAATCTTTCTAGTTACACACTCTCCCCTCGGAAAAGTTTTTACTGTCACTTGGTTTGCAATTTAAGCTTCGTGTTTCAAATATATAAGCCTTCGTTTTTTCTTACTTTGAAAATTTTCAATGGCTTGAAAAATGTTCCCATGTGGGGGATTTCATAATTTCAAATGTCAGTTCTCAAATTTAACTCAAGAATTTTTTCTTAAACTTAGAAATCTTAAATTTCAATCTTTTCATATTTAGGAAGAGTGATTTGCAGTGTATAAGAATTTGGCAAAGAACCAGGAGATTGTTGTGACTAGACCAGCAGGGTAACGGAGTGGTTATTTTGAATAAAATCGGACTACATAAACAAAACTAATGAAATCCTAAGTGATCTTACTAAATTCAAACAAATTCTAGAACCTGTAAATAAAGTCATTGTAAGGTTAGAAGACCAGGTTAATAGATTTCTGTCACGACTAAAGTCCTTAAAGATAATAAAAATGATACTTACTCTCAGTTGTTCGCATCTGTGCTAATCTTGCTCAATTATACTGTCTGCCTAAAATTCATAAAGCTGGAACACCTCTCCGTCCTATTTTAGCTTCGTATAACTTACCCACTTTCATTGGCAAAATTTGTGTTCGTCTCCTGTCCCCCTTTGCGAAAAATGCTTGCACTATAAATAACTCCGTTTGAATTCCAAAAAGACCTCCTTGGTAAAAACTTCGATTCAAAAAAGTTTTTTGTCATTTTTGATGTAAAGTCACTTTTCACAAATGTACCTGTATCTGAAACTATTGCCATTATTTTAGATAGGGTTTTTAGCTCAGTTGATAATTTTCATGGTTTTTTCATTGTCTCATTTGAAGGAACTTTTAGAATTGGTCTTCAAACAATGCTATTTCACTTTCAACAATAAGGTTTACCAACAAATTGATGGGGTAGGGATGGGATCACCAGTCGGACCGTTAGCAGCTGACTTTTTATGACTCATTTAGAAAGTGTAATTTTTAGACAATCTCCCACTCATCTCAAGCCAATTTTCTATCGACGCTTCGGTTGATGATTCGATAGCAGTCTTTGATAATGCGGTACAAGCGCAACAATTCTTTAACTTCCTAAATTCTTGCACCCCAATATAACGTATACAATGGAAACTGAGCAAAATGGCTCCCTCCCCTTCTTAGATCTTTTAATTTCGAAAAACGGTGATTCTATTACTACATCAGTTTACAGGAAACCCACTTTCACTGGTTTGGGCATGAATTTTTTTAGTTTTACTGATTTCAACTATAAGATGTCTTGTATTAAAACTCTCCTGTTCAGAGGATATAATTTGACCTCTAATTTACCTTACTTAATGATGAATTTAATAATCTAAGATCATACTTTACTAATAATAGTTTTTCCTGTTCAATATGTAGACAACTAATTAGATCCTTCTTAAATAATGTTTATAGCCCTCAACTTCCATGTATTACAGTGCCGAAGGATATATATATTTCTTGGTACCTGAAATGGGTCCTTTGAATAAGGAATTTAAGCTTAAATTTACAAAATGTTAAGGAAATTTTTTATCATATGATTTCCGCATCATATTTATTAATAAAACGTCTTTAGGTAGCTTTTCTCAGCGAAGGATCGAACCCCTGACTCGTTGCGTAGCGGTGTTGTATATTTATTTACCTGCCCCAGGTGTCTCCTTGGGAATTACATCGGCAGCACTGTTCGCTCTCTCAGGGCTAGATTTTATTCGCATATGGGAATAAGTGCCGAACAGGTAAAATTTTAAAAACTAAAGAAGCCTCGAGTATTCGTGAACACAGCATTAAATGTAAAATTGATGTCACTTTAGACAATTTTAAAATTCTTGGTTGTAATACTTGTCCCAACTCACTAAGAATTTTAGAATCGCTGTTCATAAAGCATTGTCCCCTAGTCTGAATGTTGACTCATCGGCCGTCCCTCTCAATTTGCTATGATCCCTCCTCCTTCCCCAATTCCTTATAATCCCTCCTTCCCCAATCGCCCTCGCCATCTCTCGTGTTTTCCCGTTCTTTGTCTCTGCTCAAATTAGTCAGCCTCGGATACTGCAGTGTAAGGTAGATAGTTCCATGTTCCAGTGTACTATTGGTAATTTTTCCAGTGTATTAATTTCACATTTACTACATGTATTTTAAAAATAACTTCTAATTTTTATATGTAAATCTGTATAACTTAGAATTTAACCCTCTTTTCTCAGTCTTTTAAAATTTGTCTTTACGAATAGGTTATAGAAATTTTCTGTTTTGTTTTTCATTCAATATTGATTTTAATTTCACATTGTTATTAAACAGCCTGCAAGATGAGCGTATTGCTCGAAACGTTGCGCATTAAAGAAGACTTTTCATGGCATTTACATTTTTCCTTGTCATTGGATTTCTCCTAAATATTAAATTGAAGCTCTGTAGAAGCAACCCGCATGACTATATATTTCAGGTATGGACAAGATGGCCTCAGGGCTTATCGCCGTGTTTGGAAGACTTCACGAAAGTTTCTCAAGTCAAAACTGGACTGTTATTTTCTTGAAATGTGTCGGACTTGCAGGATTTTCCCGAAATTTGTTTACTTCAAACTCTACGTGATAATCTATATGACTCTGAATTTTATCAATCGTCCCTGGAATATTTATTAAATAATGAAATTAATTATAAAATCAAAATATCAGATTCGCATAACAAGTCTCTTGGGCATTATAAACTACTCTTAAAAATACCTTGTCGTTGTTGGACTATTTATTAATAATTCTCTTGTACAACGTGAACTAGAAAATTCACTCTACCATCTTGGAAACACATGAACGTAAGTTAAAGGCTTGGGAATGAATTCACCAAATTTTTTCAATTCAGAGAAGGTAATTTCGATCTTTCTAGTTACACACTCTCCCCTCGGGAAAGTTTTACTGTCACTTGGTTTGCAATTTAAGCTTCCGTTGTTTCAAATATATAAGCCTTCGTTTTTTCTTTACTTTGAAAAATTTTCAATGGCTTGAAAAATGTCCCATGTGGGGGATTTCAATAATTTCAAATGTCAGTTCTCAATTTAACTCAAGAATTTTTCTTAAACTTGAAATCTTAAATTTCAATCTTTCATATTTAGGAAGAGTGATTTGCAGTGTATTAAGAATTTGGCAAAGAACCAGGAGATTGTTGTGACTAGACCAGACAAGGGTAACGGAGTGGTTATTTTGAATAAATCGGACTACATAAACAAAACTAATGAAATCCTAAGTGATCTTACTAAATTCAAACAAATTCTAGAACCTGTAAATAAAGTCATTGTAAGGTTAGAAGAACCAGGTTAATAGATTTCTGTCACGACTAAAGTCCTTAAAGATAATAAAAAATGATACTTACTCTCAGTTGTTCGCATCTGGTGCTAATCTTGCTCAATTATACTGTCTGCCTAAAATCCATAAAGCTGGAACACCTCTCCGTCCTCTTTTAGCTTCGTATAACTTACCACCTTTCAATGGCAAAATTTGTTGTTCGTCTCTGTCCCCTTTGCGAAAAATGCTTGCACTATAAATAACTCGTTGAATTCCAAAAGACCTCCTTGGTAAAAACTTCGATTCAAAAAAGTTTTTTGTCAGTTTTGATGTAAAGTCACTTTTCACAAATGTACTGTATCTGAAACTATTGCCATTATTTTAGATAGGGTTTTTAGCTCAGTTGATAATTTTCATGGTTTTTCATTGTCTCATTTGAAGGAACTTTTAGAATTGGTCTTCAAACAATGCTATTTCACTTTCAACAATAAGGTTTACCAACAAATTGATGGGTGTAGGGATGGATCACCAGTCGGACCGTTAGCAGCTGACTTTTTTATGACTCATTTAGAAAGTGTAATTTTTAGACAATCTCCCACTCATCTCAAGCCAATTTTCTATCGACGCTTCGTTGATGATTCGATAGCAGTCTTTGATAATGCGGTACAAGCGCAACAATTCTTTAACTTCCTAAATTTGCACCCCAATATAACGTATACAATGGAAACTGAGCAAAATGGCTCCCTCCCTTCTTAGATCTTTTAATTTCGAAAAACGGTGATTCTATTACTACATCAGTTTACAGGAAACCCACTTCACTGGTTTGGGCATGAATTTTTTTAGTTTTACTGATTTCAACTATAAGATGTCTTGTATTAAAACTCTCCTGTTCAGAGGATATAATTTGACCTCTAATTTTACCTACTTAATGATGAATTTAATAATCTAAGATCATACTTACTAATAATAGTTTTCCTGTTCAATATGTAGACAAACTAATTAGATCCTTCTTAAATAATGTTTATAGCCTCAATCCATGTATTACAGTGCCGAAGGATATATAATATTCTTGGTACCTGAAATGGGTCCTTTGAATAAGGAATTTAAGCTTAAAATTTACAAAATGTTAAGGAAATTTTTTATCATACTGATTTCCGCATCATATTTATTATAAAACGTCTTTAGGTAGCTTTTCTCAGCGAAGGATCGAACCCTGACTCGTTGCGTAGCGGTGTTGTATATTTATTTACCTGCCCCAGGTGTCTCCTTGGGAATTACATCGGCAGCACTGTTCGCTCTCTCAGGGCTAGATTTATTCGCATATGGGAATAAGTGGCCGAAACAGGTAAAATTTTAAAAACTAAAGAAGCCTCGAGATTCGTGAACACAGCATTAAATGTAAAATTGATGTCACTTTAGACAATTTAAAATTCTTGGTTGTAATACTTGTCCCAACTCACTAAGAATTTTAGAATCGCTGTTGTTCATTAAAGCATTGTCCCCTAGTCTGAATGTTGACCATCGGCCGTCCCTCTCAATTTGCTATGATCCCTCCTCCTTCCCCAATTCCTTATAATCCCTCCTTCCCCAATCGCCCTCGCCATCTCTCGTGTTCCCGTTCTTTGTCTCTGCTCAAATTAGTCAGCCTCGGATACTGCAGTGTAAGGTAGATAGTTCCATTGTTCCAGTGTATATTGGTAATTTTTCCAGTGTATTAATTTCACATTTACTACATGTATTTAAAAATAACTTCTTAATTTTTATATGTAAATCTGTATAACTTAGAATTTAACCCTCTTTTCTCAGTCTTTTAAAATTTGTCTTTACGAATAGGTTATAGAAATTTTCTGTTTTGTTTTTCATTCAATATTGATTTTAATTTCACATTGTTATTAAACAGCCTGAAGATGAGCGTATTGCTCGAAACGTTGCGCATTAAAGAAGACTTTTTCATGGCATTTACATTTTTCCTTGTCATTGGATTCTCCTAAATATTAAATTGAAGCTCTGTAGAAGCAACCCGCATGACTAAATATATCAAGGTATGGACAAGATGGCCTCAGGGCTTATCGCCATGTTTGGAAGACTTCACGAAAGTTTCTCAAGTCAAAAACTGGACTGTTATTTTCTTGAAATGTGTCGGACTTGCAGGATTTTCCCGAAATTTGTTTACTTCAAACTCTACCGTGATAATCTATATGGACTCTGAATTTTATCAATCGTCCCTGGAATATTTATTAAATAATGAAATTAATTATAAAATCAAAATATCAGATTCGCATAACAAGTCTCTTGGGCATTATATAACTACTCTTAAAAATACCTTGTCGTTGTTGGACTATTTATTAATAATTTCTCTTGTACAACGTGAACTAGAAAAATTTCACTCTACCATCTTGGAAACACATGAACGTAAGTTAAAGGCTTTGGGAATGAATTCACCAAATTTTTTCAATTCAGAGAAGGTAATTTCGAATCTTTCTAGTTACACACTCTCCCCTCGGGAAAAGTTTTTACTGTCACTTGGTTTGCAATTTAAGCTTCCGTTGTTTCAAATATATAAGCCTTCGTTTTTTCTTTACTTTGAAAAATTTTTCAATGGCTTGAAAAATGTTCCCCATGTGGGGGATTTCAATAATTTCAAATGTCAGTTCTCAAATTTAACTCAAGAATTTTTTCTTAAACTTAGAAATCTTAAATTTCAATCTTTCATATTTAGGAAGAGTGATTTGCAGTGTATTAAGAATTTGGCAAAGAACCAGGAGATTGTTGTGACTAGACCAGACAAGGGTAACGGAGTGGTTATTTTGAATAAATCGGACTACATAAACAAAACTAATGAAATCCTAAGTGATCTTACTAAATTCAAACAAATTCTAGAACCTGTAAATAAAGTCATTGTAAGGTTAGAAGACCAGGTTAATAGATTTCTGTCACGACTAAAGTCCTTAAAGATAATAAAAAATGATACTTACTCTCAGTTGTTCGCATCTGGTGCTAATCTTGCTCAATTATACTGTCTGCCTAAAATCCATAAAGCTGGAACACCTCTCCGCCCTATTTTAGCTTCGTATAACTTACCAACCTTTCAATTGGCAAAATTTGTTGTTCGTCTCCTGTCCCCCTTTGCGAAAAATGCTTACACTATAAATAACTCGTTTGAATTCCAAAAAGACCTCCTGGGTAAAAACTTCGATTCAAAAAAGTTTTTTGTCAGTTTTGATGTAAAGTCACTTTTCACAAATGTACCTGTATCTGAAACTATTGCCATTATTTTAGATAGGGTTTTTAGCTCAGTTGACAATTTTCATGGTTTTTCATTGTCTCATTTGAAGGAACTTTTAGAATTGGTCTTCAAACAATGCTATTTCACTTTCAACAATAAGGTTTACCAACAAATTGATGGGGTAGGGATGGGATCACCAGTCGGACCGTTAGCAGCTGACTTTTTTATGACTCATTTAGAAAGTGTAATTTTTAGACAATCTCCCACTCATCTCAAGCCAATTTTCTATCGACGCTTCGTTGATGATTCGATAGCAGTCTTTGATAATGCGGTACAAGCGCAACAATTCTTTAACTTCCTAAATTCTTTGCACCCAATATAACGTATACAATGGAAACTGAGCAAAATGGCTCCCTCCCCTTCTTAGATCTTTTAATTTCGAAAAACGGTGATTCTATTACTACATCAGTTTACAGGAAACCCACTTTCACTGGTTTGGGCATGAATTTTTTAGTTTTACTGATTTCAACTATAAGATGTCTTGTATTAAAACTCTCCTGTTCAGAGGATATAATTTGACCTCTAATTTTACCTTACTTAATGATGAATTTAATAATCTAAGATCATACTTTACTAATAATAGTTTTCCTGTTCAATATGTAGACAAACTAATTAGATCCTTCTTAAATAATGTTTATAGCCCTCAACTTCCATGTATTACAGTGCCGAAGGATATAAAATATTTCTTGGTACCTGAAATGGGTCCTTTGAATAAGGAATTTAAGCTTAAATTTACAAAATTGTTAAGGAAATTTTTTTATCATACTGATTTCCGCATCATATTTATTAATAAAACGTCTTTAGGTAGCTTTTTCTCAGCGAAGGATCGAACCCCTGACTCGTTGCGTAGCGGTGTTGTATATTTATTTACCTGCCCCAGGTGTCTCCTTGGGAATTACATCGGCAGCACTGTTCGCTCTCTCAGGGCTAGATTTTATTCGCATATGGGAATAAGTGGCCGAACAGGTAAAATTTTAAAAACTAAAGAAGCCTCGAGTATTCGTGAACACAGCATTAAATGCAAAATTGATGTCACTTTAGACAATTTTAAAATTCTTGGTTGTAATACTTGTCCCAACTCACTAAGAATTTTAGAATCCCTTTTCATTAAAGCATTGTCCCCTAGTCTGAATGTTGACTCATCGGCCGTCCCTCTCAATTTGCTATGATCCCTCCTCCTTCCCCAATTCCTTATAATCCCTCCTTCCCCAATCGCCCTCGCCATCCTTCGTGTTTCCCGTTCTTTGCCTCTGCTCAAATTAGTCAGCCTCGGATACTGCAGTGTAAGGTAGATAGCTCCATTGTTCCAGTGTACTATTGGTAATTTTTCCAGTGTATTAATTTCACATTTACTACATGTATTTAAAAATAACTTCTTAATTTTTATATGTAAATCTGTATAACTTAGAATTTAACCCTCTTTTCTCAGTCTTTTAAAATTTGTCTTTACGAAAAGGTTATAGAAATTTTCTGTTTTGTTTTTCATTCAATATTGATTTTAATTTCACATTGTTATTAAACAGCCTGAAGATGAGCGTATTGCTCGAAACGTTGCGCATTAAAGAAGACTTTTCATGGCATTTACATTTCTCCTTGTCATTGGATTTCTCCTAAATATTATATATATAATATATATTATATATATATGTATGTATGTATATATATATATATATATATATATATATATATATATATATATGTATGGGATGAATTTCACAATAAAACACGTGAAATAAATGAATGCTGCAAACCCACAAGGAAAAAGAAAAACGATTCCAAGGCCTTTCGTTTATTCAAAGCTACACCTCGTCAGGGAATGAAGATAAAAGGCGAGATGCCCATAAATATATACAACGTACAGGAAAAACAAAACAATTAGCACATACTTAACAAGGGTTAATGAGAGGCAAAATAAATTTTAACATGATATCGTCAATTTTATACGTCCCCGCACTGTTATTGAAATTGTTTTTAAAATTAATAAATGCACATTCTAGAATATTTCTTTCTATTATATCTCTGTTTTAACAAGCGCTTTAGAACTATCCCACTTGATGCTATGGTACATCTATACATATGGTTAAATAAAGCATTGGAGGTATTAGCTGCTCTCAAGCATATTTATGCTGTTTTACCTTAATATCTAACGTTTTACCGGCTTGGCCTATAAATACTGAGTTACATTGTGTACATCCGATCGAATACACACAACCAACAACATTATCATAATAAAGAATAGCCCTGATAATGCTTTATTTAACCATATGTATAGATGTAACCATAGCATCAAGTGGGATAGTTCTAAAGCGCTTGTTAAAAACAGATATAATAGAAAGAAATATTCTAGAATGTGCATTTATTCATTTTAAAAACAATTTCAATAATAGTGCGGGGACGTATAAAATTGACGATATCATGTTAAAATTTATTTTGCCTCTCATTAACCCTTGTTAAGTATGTGCTAATTGTTTTGTTTTTCCTGTAAGTTGTATATATTTATGGGCATCTCGCCTTTTATCTTCATTCCCTGACGAGGTGTAGCTTTGAATACACGAAAGGCCTTGGAATTGTTTTTCTTTTCCTTGTGGGTTTGCAGCATATAATATTATATATATATATATATATATATATATATATATATATATATATATATATATATAACGAAATTATTTTCATTTCATGCAGAAAAATGAATCGTCACTCAGACTATCAGACGAACCGTAATAAATGAATGTCAGAGATACATTCGTGTGTGACATAAATTGAAAAATTATAGAACTAGTAGTATTGGCGCAAAAGGTTAGAGTGCAACTGCATGCAGTGTTCATAAATTTAGTGCCACCAACCGCACCCCCTTGCTGCCCCTCCTTCCCAGGCTGCCAAAAAAGAGAAAGAAAAAAGGGGGAATCTCCCCAGCTGCAACAAGTTAGAGGTGTCCACCAAACCTAAGAGAGAGAGGAGAGACTTTGGGGGAGAAGGTGGGTGGGACGGCCTCACCCCCCAAAGGGGTATACCTAGCTTAGAAAGGTAAGAGAGAGAGAGAGAGAGAGAGAGAGAGAGAGAGAGAGAGAGAGAGTTACAAGGAGTTACAAGAAAAAGTAGTACCTGAAAAGGCCTTGCGGCCCATACCGAGGAGGTACCAATGGCAACAGGTGCCAGGCAAAAATTCATACACCCTCAAATAGTGTGCAAGATTCGGTCTAACCTTTACTTGAACAGATCCAAAGAACTGTTCACAACTTCTGAAGGTAACCTGTTCCACGTGTCACAGATCGTATACGTAAAGTAATCCCACACACAATAGTCCTAAACCGTTTTAAATCCAACTTCCAACCATTGTTGCAAGTTGGATTATCATTTCAACTAAACATGCTTCTAAAATCGACATCGTTGAACCCGCGTAAGAGCTTGAAAACCTCGATGAGTTGACCGCGCACCCTCCGAATTTCCAGTGAAAACAAATTCAGGGCGCGTAAGCGTCGATTGTAGCCCATATGCCTAACGGAAGGGATTAACTTTGTGGCCCTCGCCTGCACTCGCTCCAGCCTCTCAATAGCTTTCCTGAGGATGGGTGACCAGAACTGCACAGCATACTCCAGGTGTGGCCGAACCAGAGAATTGTACAGAGAGAGCACAATTTCCTTGTTTCGAATTCGAAATTGCCTCCTGATATAACCCAACAACTTCTGGGCTCTCTTTTCCACCTCTACGCACTTTTCGGTAAACTTAAGGTCGCTGTTAATTAGCACACCCAAGTCCTTTTCCAAATCAGCGGCATCTTTATTACTCCCCAACATCGAGTAGTCCAACTTGGGATTGGCGTAGCCAATGTGCATCACCTTGCATTTACCCAAGTTAAACGGCATTTGCTATTTTTCGGACCACACTCCTATCCTACGTATCTCTGCACGCAATTGCTCGATCGCCTCGGGCGTCCCAACATTGGTCCCAAGCTTCGTGTCATCAGCGAATTTGGCGATCCTACTGACGATGCCAGCGTCGATATAATTTATGTAAATGATAAACAACAGTGGCCCCAAAACGGAACCCTGAGGAACCCCGCTAGTGACCGAGGCCCAACCCGAACTAGCCCCGAACTAGAGAGAGAGATAGAGCTCGCGAGCATGTTTTCGCCTGTATCGCTGGACGCATAATGAGACCTCAGGGTAGCATCATCTGGCTTAGAACTCGAAATCCGCCAGTTGGCTTAGAAGGCGTAAATGGTAGATATATATATATATATATATATATATATATATATATATATTAATAACGTTTGAGTTGTGAGATTGCGCTATTTATTTAATTAATGGAGATATTCTTGACAGTTGGCTTAGAAATCCTTCAGTCTGCTTAGAAGGCGTAACCAGCCATTGGTATAGTGTATTCATATATATATATATTTATTGAAGGTGCATTGTTTATATAATTCCCATCACCCATCAATTCCTTAATATAGTTTATATATACCCGAGGAAAGTATTTATTGGTTAATAAAAACAACAACATTTTGTTTATTTACAGGAGTTAAGGGAAATAATTTCATGAAATATATAATAAATAATATACATTCAAAAATAATATAGAGCAAAAATACACAAATTAAACAATATATATATAAATATGCATTCTTAAATAATAATGTTAGTACAGGAGAAATCAATATACATATTTATAATAAATAATAAAATTTTAACAAATATACAGAAAATAAATATACATTCAAAATAGTTCAGAAGAAATCTATACACACTTTAAACGATATATCTAAATATACACTAAAAAAATGATAATTGTTCAGTAAAATTCTATATACAGTTATGTTAAATAATAAAATTTTAACAAATATATAGAAAATAAATATACATTCAGAAATTAATATATAAACATCAAAATAGTACAGGAGAAATCTATATACACATTATGCTCTACTGCGCTTAACTAAAATACTAAACTTTCAAGTGATCGAATCTACAGTTACATCATTGTTGCTTTGAACTATACAGTAAATACGATTTAGCATTATTTCACCACTCAAGGTGTGGGTACCTATTTGATGCAAAGGGCCTTCATATCGTTCAATACTATTTTGTGCCCACCTTACAATTGGTTGGCAAGTTATCTTTAAACAAGGCCAGAATACAATCAAAACCACGCACAAAGAGGAAGTCGTTAGCCACAACATTATTATTAAATTCAAGTTTATAAACACTCCTTTCTAATCGAGGGTTTTTTCTTACCGTCCCGAGCTTTTCAATTGTGAATTCTTCTTCACAACGCATAGCTGCAGTTGAAATATCCTTCTACATCGTAACGACAGTACTTCATTATGTAAAGATGCACCTCTTCAGGGTGAACAGTGTAGGCGAGCTTTGCCCTGTACCGCTCAAGTCCTTTATACCAATGTTCATAATATTTCGAAGAGTGTAAACCATTTAAATAAGCATTCAGCTCTAGATCATTCTCGCCATGTTCATTCCTACATTCGATAAACCCGTCCAGCAGAGCGGTGTATGCGTATTCAAGAACCGTATCAAAATAAACCATATCCGTAACATGTGCGTCTAATATAGGTTTTAGTTTGCGATATCCAACAATTTCAAACATTCTGTCGAGGATGAAGAGGTTTCACGTAGGGACAAGAACGTTATTATCAGCTGCATCCTTCCACATCAGTCATATATCAATGCATGGCCGGTCGCGATTTATACGTACAAACAATGGCATATGAGAGGGTATCACTAATCTGTTCTCTTCTTGTACCTACACTTGCAGGTATTTTATAACGATCCTCGCTCCACTTCTCAACTACCACCGACTCTATTCATCTCCTCAACACTTAAATAAACAACATTACGTTTACCAGAGTTTGTTTGTCTACAAGTCGTTTCAAGTACATAGTTAGTGGCCCCGGTTTTACGCTTGAACACACGCAATGACTATCACGACACATCGTATACGGCAATGAGAATGCTGCTCAAAGGAAACTCCATCGTATTCTATCGTAAGGAGTGCACTATGAGCAACTGGTGCGCGGTTTGGATCTGAGATGACTATGAGCAACTGGTGCGCGGTTTGGATCGGAGACAGGTGTGGGAAACGAGTCACACGGACGAGTCATACCAAGCGTTAATGTTTCGCGTACGGGTTTGTTCCAGCATGAAAGAATCATGTGAATACTTGAGCCCCATTAATACTGGGCAACCGTTTAGAGAACTTTTCCGACACACGTAGTGATATCGGCTTTAATGTTTTATCACTCCCCCGATTGCGCACCAGACATTTTTCTTTCTGGTGATTTTTACGAACTATGATAAATACATTTTATTCAAACTCCGGCGCACTATTTGAAAGAAATATGTGCCGTATTTATCCTTTTTGCCTAGCGAGCGATACTCTTCTCTAAATTCTATTAAAAACTCACACAGGCCTTTAGCCATAACTTCACTGCGAATGTAGTGAATGTAGTGGTAAAAGTATTTCAGACTATCCATTATGACAAGATTTACATTCTCAGCAGTAGGGTACGCGTAATCGGTATGATGCAGCATGACATAGTACCACCTGTCACACCACTCATCAACAAGACTCGCTATTCAGACCCGTTGCTTCTCTTCTGCACGTGTTGTTTCTTTCACTTCACGGTATATGGACGCTTTCATAGAGTTTAGTCCTACAACGTAGTCCATTACATCGTTTGTGCTGCCAAATCCGGCAATGCTCTCGCCAGAATATCCATAGAGTATTTGAACCTCTTGCTCCTCACAGTTCGCACGGTTCAATGTAGCCTTAAAAGTCTCAAAGAAGGGAGGGCCAGGGAGTCTTTCAGTATTCACCACATCTTCCGACTTTACCGAATACTACTTCATAAACGTTGAGCACGCAATATCAAAGGTAGCCATCACTATTTTTCGTCTACCTGAGATTTCTTCAAATACACGTCTGAGATCCAGGGCTTGCAGTGGTCAACTGAGCACGCAGGGGTAGAGATATGCCCAAATATTAACAGGAGACACGTGACCTTTGATCGATCATACAGGGGCGGAGCTTTGGACTTTTCCTGTACACACACACACACACACACACACACGCACACACACACACACACACACAAATAAACATATCGAATTATTCATGGTGTGTATATATATATTCAAATACATGTAATAAATGAAATAAACATATCGTTAACAAGTAAATAGGTGTGTGTATGTATATGTCAGCCCCTTCGTCTAGTGCCTTGGTCAGTTCGAAGTTGACGGGGGTTCTGGTTAGGTGGCAGCAACAGATTTGTTACTCTGGAGTAACTGGTAGCGTAGGGAATCGCAGTAGTTTTCTTCTATACTACTCTCCGATTTCTTCTTGCAGGGGATCGGAGGGTTCTGTGGAGCTTACAAATTTCTCTGAAGGTTCCCCGATTCTTCTTGTAACTTACCGAGAAATTATTTTTCTCTATTTGAGACGAAGTTCTCTGAAAAGAGCAAGGCTCGAAGGAGAAGGCAAAGATTTTTTTTTACTGTAGTTTTACTGCTAAAATGTTACAAGTAATGATCTGCCTCTAAGTTAGATCAGTCAAATCAGAATAAAAATTTTAAAAATTATACGAGTTTATATACCCAAATTTTGCGGGCATTATTATTATTTAATTAATGTTGACTTGTTTTGTTCTTATTCTCAGTAGACTGCATTATTTTGCAATATATTTGAAGAAAGTTAAATATTTTAGCTATGACAACGTCTAAACAGATAAGCAAGATATATGAAGATGAAGCCATATTTTTATTTTAAACCGCATATTGAAAGATCTGATGTTATCATGATCTGCCGAGTTAACTAAAAGTGGAAATTGAAATATGCGTTTTATTATGAATTACCCTTAAACATGCATATGATAAAAAATTAAAGGCATAAGTTTTAAAATTAAACGTTAAGCAAGACATGACTTCATCTTTTATAACGAAGAGAGAATGTATACAGAAAATGTACATTGTAGAATTTAATCAGGTTTCATGCTAAATCTAAAAAATGTATTTAGTAATTTTAAAGAGAAAAATTCACCAATTATTTGGCAGAAATAAAATAGAAAGCAAATCAAAAATTTATCCGAACTCGCGTCAGCTTTTATGCGATTTTGTTCTCTATCTAAAAATGAACATATCAATATAAATGTATACAAGTATAAATATTGTATGAAAATAATGAATATAAGGATTATATAAATACAAGGAATATATAAAGATAAAGATTATATAAATACAAGGATTATTTAAACAAGGATTATATAAATATAAGGATTTATATAAATACACGAATTATGTAAGAATAATATGAATGAATATAAGAATATAGGAATTATTCATTATTCATTTTTACATATATATAACAATACATTCAAGAGCTATGGTCCTCAAAGGTTACGGTATCGTAGGTTCCAGACATCTGGTAACATTTTCTATAGGTGTTACGGCACACCTTCGTACCCCTAATTTCCTTCATGCCCCCCAGTTTCTGTGCCCGAAAATTGTGGGTCCCAACTGTCATTTGGAGGGGTTTGGTCACTCTCATTTTCCAAGCACACTAGTTCCTTCAACGAGTCAAAGTTAACGACCCGTCGCATCGGTTCACCTGGTTAAGCGTGATGCCCTTCGCCTTCACAATATATTTCATTTCCTCACCCACCCTCACCCGTACCCCATACGTTTTTGGCCCTGTTGATAAAAAGGAGTCAGCGTATGCACTATCACCATACTCATCCTTGATCTCGTCAGTCAACTCTCTGAGGAATTCCACACTAGGCGGCATATATTCACCATCCATCTCTGTGAATATTACGCTATCTGTTTCTGTGTACAGGACCCTCCGCCCAAGAGAGTGCTTCAGTCCCCAAAGCTTGATGCGTGCGTATGCTGTTCTGAAGCTGGCTGCAGGTATGTTTGTAACACGTGAGGTATCTGTGGCCAATTCGGTGATGTTGTACGTTATTACGTACGTATTACCTACATTCACAATCTCCATGAACCCTTTATCGTGGGCATTGGAATAATTCCAGACCTCGTTATAAACTTTGTACTAAAGCGCTTGCCAGAGTTCTTAACAATTTGGGCTCGGTCAAGTCGTATCCATTCACGATCACGGTAGCGATGAATATACGCTGATTTTTCACCCTCGGTCTCAACCTCTCGCGGGTACCCTGATGTTTCTATCTTATCCTTCAGAAAAGTATTTATATCCGGCGTGAAAAGGTTGGGTAGCTTCTGAAACCTCCACACCTCATATATCTTCAATATTTTCTAGCCATGGCGAACGGCTAGGCACAGCTCAGGGCCTGAAATACATCTCTGATCTTCCGTTGGTTGGGTGTGTGATTACAGGACCCATTGATCTCCTCTGCGCACTTTAAGCAAAGGGAAATATGAGCTTGTGATCTATAACGACGGGTAAGATCGGCATCCATAAATCGCGAGGTGGGAGCACGTCTACGAAAGAAAGACCGAAATAATTCTTGTTCAAATTTACTGAGAACTCTTCTATCGTGGGTCCATCAGTTTTTCAGGTGCTCCTACGGGGTACAGATTGTTCTTCATCACGTGGGGATATAAAGAAGATAGATCGTAGTAATAGAGTTTCACACCCTCCGTAGACGGAAAGTGTAGCTTGAATGGGTTTGTACGCCCTCCATACAAGCTATCACCGCATTTGAGAGCATCCAACACCATTGAGTGCTTGATGGTGTTTATTTCTTCGCGGTACTGCCCATCTGTTTCCAGCCGTGCATCATACTCATGCTCCCACAAGATCTTGTGAATGAACTGGGAGCCTATAATCTGATCGCGGGTGCGGGTCCATGCAAGACTGTCAGCAGTAGATCTACCGTAGATATCTCCTACGATTACACAGTCAGGATGTGGACATCCATGCCACCAGCAACCGTTAAAGGAGTACACAGTCTTCTCACCAGTGACCCCTTCTTCGCTTAGGCCATCAACCCAGAAAACATGACCATTGACCTTAAGGTACTTCCCCCGTGTTGCGGGCATGTTTTATGTATACACCGGTCTGCTGTTGTAGGTGTATGAGTCAGTAAATAGCCTTATGCCCATAACTGCGAGGGTTATTTCTGTGAATGACGGCTAAGGTGTCTTTAGGCATGAAATTGTTCTTGAACATAGTAAAGCACAATGAGGCGATTGTGGTTGTGACTTGCAGCGGGTCGCAGTTGAACCGATCTATGCACATCCTTCTAAAGGATTGGAAGCATACTCTAAGCTCCCGCACATCATTCACGCAACAAAGTTCACATTCATCCGCTATATTGTAAGGAATATCTTGATTAAAACTGTTGTAGTAGCGGTCAAAATCTTCACGCTCACTATCACACATGCTGACATAGTCAAAGAAATGTTTGGGGGGGGGTAGTCCCACGTAATTTAAAGTGTCGCTAGTGAGGAAAGTGTAAGGGAAATACCCTTTTGAAAATTGGGCGGCTACGCCCATCACCTTGGGTAGCTAGGCTAGTTTACAAGGTAGGTGTGAATAATAAAGTATCTTTAAACTGGACATTACCTCTTATTTCCAATTGTATAAGTTTGTTTCATCTTTTCAATGGGTCGCCTGTAAATATCTCCGATGACTCGTGTTGAAGCAAGTCCTTATAAAGGAATTGTTTGTCATATTTTGCCCTCGTTATGGGTAAGAAAATACACAGTCATTTTTTTTAACCTGTCCGCTAACTTGAAAATACAGGACACAAACATTTTTACAGGGCTGTGGTGTGCGTTCGTTTACCACATTTGTGACACTCATCACAAATAGTCTGACTTACAAGTAAATGTGGGAAAACCTCTTTGGTTGAGCAACCATATAAGTTTCTATATCGTAGTACACAGTTATAAAAGGTCTATTTTTAGCTTAGCGTCTTTCATATAACATACATGCTTTACTCCATTCGCCTTATATTTCTCATGGCATGTAGAACAGTGAATTTCATCACACTTATGTTTGAAATTCCCACTATTATCCATCATATGAAACATACCACATTCACAGATTCTCATTTTTCTGCACATGCCAATTGACTTTTGTAGCTCAAAGCATTTATTACTGAAAAATGTACGTCTGCAGACATTACATTCCCTCTTCTCAGCTTCAACTACACGGCTTTCACATTTGGAGCTTTTTCACTGCTCACATATCATGTGGCATTCTTTACAATGTTTCACTATATCATCCGCAAACTCGAGACATGCCTTACACAAATCATGATGCCTTACATATTTTCGACTTTAATCATAACTCGCGTAAAGAACCCTTATATTACGGATGGGGAGATACGTTGCTCCTGATAGTCCTAAAATAAGTAAAGGTCTTGTACGATCTCTCACACAGCTTTTAAAAACATACACAGTCCTACGACGATCATCCATTCCAAATAAAACCACACGAACATTCATTTCTTGCTCTACCCTTCTCAACTCTTAAGGACCCATATTACAGTCAAACTCAAGCGTGCAATCTGAAGCCAGTTTTTGCACGATGCACAACCGTAGGCAACCAGATATTATACGCGATTGTATTTAGCACAGTGAATATATGAGCTAAGACTATATGCCGCCTGTAAATAACAGGAGAATTGAAATTAAGAGTATAAGGTGTGGCACTATGACCCGCAACACGGAATACACGGTCAATATCTTCCCTGAAGTTGTCCACATTGAACGCTGTACTACTTTGATAGGCCAACGGCCTAATATATAGTCTACAGTATATCTATAGCGGCCAAGCGTCTGAATGCTATTACTACCCAAAAATCATCTACATCCCCGTCATCTGAACCGAACCCGAAGGACAGCCTCCTCCTCCTCCTCCTGAATTCACGTTCGTCGCGGTTCTGAAGGACAAACTCCACAATACGTTCAACTACGCGCCGCAGCGTGTTCAACATCATTGCTATACATGGATCTAGGGTCAACCCTGACTATATAAAGATTTCTAGTCAGGGCAAGGGTGTGGGGTGGCAGTGCACACCAGTTCGAATGTTATACCATCCTCTAGAGACCGAGAAGCTGCTGTTGTTGTGGAGGATGTGCCCAGAATTCAACAGGAATAAGGGGACGTATTTTTATTGGAGGAATGAGCGAGTGTGGGGGTTGTGTCGTAAGACGTAGAGGTTTGGGGCTCTATTATTGGGGGTCTAACAACAAGTGCACTTCTGGCACGTTTTATACCTGACGTGGAAGGCTCTTCATCATGCCTCCGCTTTGAACTGTCGCGAGGTGGTGTTACATGTGTCGCTGGTGTGCGCTCGTCAGGGGGGTGGAGTCTGTAACCACAATTACACTGTCATCGGGGTCGTCTGTATTATCGATGATGGGGACATGATGCTGTACCTCGTCGTCATTCACGGTTCTTTGGAAGAACAGGAAAAACAAGATTGCAGAATATAAGGAACATCACTTAAATTTTTATCATATTTTGTAAATGTTCCACTCAGCGGTGAGACGTGTTAGAGATGGATTCTGTAGAAAAATTCAGGTTCATGAGCCAGTCCACATGTATTATATCTGGCCATACAGGATGTGGTAAAAGTGTGTTTATGCTTAAAATCATTAAAGGTAAGGGGGAGATGTTCTCAAAATTTGTGCATAAAGTCATATGGTGCTATTCGACGTACCAGTCACTGTTCAACGAGTACCAAAATGATATTTTATTCCACAAAGGCGTGTATGACGTTAATTCGTTAAAGGGAAATAAGCATACAGTCATTGTAATTGACGATCTCATGTTGGAAATGGATAAAACGTTTTCCGAGACATTTACAGTGTTCTCCCACCATCTTAACATAATCGTATTCTTCACCAGTCGGAGTCTATTTTTCAAAAATAGATACATGCGCGATGTATCTTATTCGCGCAACGTAGAGATATGTCACAAATTGGGGTATTAGCCAATCAAATGTTCCCAAATCAGCATATGGAGTTTTTGGAAGTTTATAAAGAAGCTACGTTTCGGATATTTGCTTTGTCATCTTCACCCGCGAAACACGTTTAGAGCGCTTCTAAGAACAAATATATTCGCAAACGAGCCTGAAACGGTGTATATTCCAGAATAACAAAGAGGCTAAAGAAATACCATGAATTAATAAAAATCTACCATCGATTTCCCTTGGCATTTGGGCATTGCAACAGATGTCTTTTTAAAAATATCGACTCGGAGATTTTAAAATGCATCTGTGAAGTCTGCCTTAATGTTATAAAATGTAATGTACCAATGAAACCCCCTCAGAAGGCTCGCCTACTTCGTTACAAGAACATAATACGCACACTCGCTCGTAAAAGTCAAACTGTAGGGAAGAAAAAGCGAAGTATTGCAAAAAGAGGGGGATCATTCCTCCCAATCTTATTTTCGGTTATGGGGCCTTTACAGACTAGATTAATATAATGAAGAAAGTGTTAGTGATTCCGCACGACGTGTATGCTTCACTGCAAAGTTCAAAGAATCCAGACACGGTTCTAGAACCCCTTAAAAGCTGGCTTAAAAGAATGTAGAGCGAATTGATTGCCGTATTAAATAGTGAAAAGTCACCTGATGAGAAAAGAACCTTGTACCAAGAAGCCCTGTAGAAATTTCTTCACGTGTACGAAAATTACAAGAATCCGACAGAGATCCCCCTGGTTATTAGGCACAGCGCGGACAACGATGAACATGGCGACATAAGTCCTGGAGCCGACGTTAGAGATGACCAACCAAAGAATATCGGTACACCCCCACAACATATCGACCATGTATTAAAAAGGAGTCTACTACATACATTGAGGAATAAAGGTTTAAGTCTTTATAATCTAATGAGTGAGGTCATACAGTAGTGCGATACAGGTGAGATCATTGTGGAAGGAACAAAAGTACAGGGTTCGAATATCGTCGACATCGTCCACGATCTGGTGAGAATGTGGGATAGACCCTCACCATCAGGATGGAAGCATATTAAAGCAAGCCTACAGCAAATAAATATCCCTAAAACATTGATAAGAAATCTGAACAGGTTAAAAGACTTGGTAGAATCCTCGCATGTTCCACAACTGAGCACGCCATCACCCCCAACGGGATATGGGGAATGACTTTATAGGCCGAGCATTTCAGAACATTCTGACAGAGTTTAATATCAGTTACTACCAGTGTTGGAAATAACGTGTTACTAGTAACGATCGGTACGTAACGGCGTTACTTTTTTAGTAACGCTAACGGTAACGGCGTTACATTTTTAAATCAGTAACGAATTCAGTAACGACGTTATTTTTTTCAGCAAGTCAGACCGTTACTCGTTACTTTTTTAAAGAAATCTAAAAAGCTAACTAACGTTTTAACAACTTTAATTATAACATTGCTTGTTATAACATTACTTGTTTATTATACATTGTTTATTATAACATTACTTACTATAACTTGTTTATTATACTATATCTTCAGGATGTAATTTAAGGTACGTTTACACTTGTACACAAGTGTAAACGCATGTATCTACTGCATCTTGTTTTTTCAATTAAAAAAACGGATTGTCTTTAGATCAAAATTTGGCTAGATTTGCTGATTCAACATGAGTGAGGGCACGAAATGAGTGAGGAATTTTGTGAGGGCAAGTGTATACACATGTTGAATCAAAAAGCGCCTCACTCATGTGTATACACATGTGTACAAGTGTAAACGTAGCTTTACAGTGTAGATGATTCAATGTATTGAATGCGGGGATGCCAAATACAAATTTTAGACAATAACCTATTTTTAAAATCCATATTTAAACAATCCTTATCAACCATCTGGCAACACTGCCCAGAGCTCAAATAAAATATAATTGGTAAATCAGCAAATCAGTGTGTGCCTCGACTGGTTACGGTGTGGTAGTGTTGACGAGCTCCAGTGCTCTACCCGCGGGTACTTTAATTGAAATAGCACGGTGTGACATTGATTGTTTTAATATGGCAGAAAGTACTCAAAATACTGATAAACAAGCTGATGTTAGTGATAGTGGCAGTGCAGTAATAAAGAAAATAAGACTTGAAACTAACCCGGGGTCATATCTAGGAAAATACTTTACATTCACTGAAACAACGTCATCAAATATTGAATTCAGATATGAACTTTGTCTGCCTCAAATAAAACATTCTCGCACAAACATTCGCTCCCTATCTAATTTAAGGAAACACATATCGGCTGAAACATTCTGCTCGCAAAAAGAGTTTTGATCATTCTGTAAAATTTCGTTCAAGTGAATCAAGTTGTCAAAAGAGTCCAGCATCTTGCTCTAATGATGACAGTGCAAGTAAGAGACGATCAGTAGATGCAAATCAAACATCAATTGACCAGTCTTTCGGTTATATTACTTGTCATAAAGTTAATAAAAAACCTGTTAATCAGCTTGTGATCAACTTTATTGTAAAAGAAATGTTACCACTCCGGCTTCTCGAAAGTGATGCTTTTAAAAACCTAATCACGACACTGCAGCCATCTAAAACAGTAATTGGTAGGAAGAGCTTAACAAACGCTATTAATGAAAATTGTGAGTCGGGTTATCTCCAGGTGAAGAGGTACCTTGCTGAAGCTGAGTATGTGGCAACCAAGTATGTGGTATCCGTCATTCTGTCATTTGGTCCATCACGAAAATTCGGCCCTTCATCTTTTCCTCGGCTGAATTCATATCAGTTTTTATTAACTTCAACACGCCAATACTATCAAGTGCAGCTGTTGAGCGGGTCTTTTCTGTGGGGAAGGACTTTCTTCGCCCTAAGCGAGGAAGACTCTCCGGTGATAATTTTGAAAAATTTTTGTTCCTAAAAGCTAACAAGAGCCTGCAGATGGATGAGTAATAATTTCCTGTAGTTTTAACCCCTAGCGTTGTCGTTTTTGTTTTAATTTACTGGCAAAGAACAGCCACATTATTTCCCAGTTTCTTATCACTTTTTTACTTTTGTAGCATTGAAGCACTTAATTTTGTTCTGTTTTATGATGTTTTTTTTTCAATTTACAGTGTTTAATTTTGTAAGTGAATAAAATAAAGAATAAACGGAATGTTGAATGAAAGTACCTATTTTTAATTATTATAGATATTACTATAAAAAGTAAAGGTAACGGGAACGAATTACTTTCGTGAATCAGTAACGGTAAAGGTAACGCCGTTACCTTTTTCAGGAGTAACTGTAACGGTAACACCTTTACTTTTATGAAGTAACGGGCACAACACTGGTTACTACACTAGCAATTCTATATATAAGGCCTCTTTAGCTGAAAGAGTTCAACGTACCATAGAGGAAATATATAGGCATTCTGGAATCACTGGCTCATTATACAACCGTTCACACCATCGCACGATTGGGAAAACACATAAAGAGGTTTTAGAAAGAGGTACGCACGCAGAGCGTGAGGTGAGAAGAGGTATTCGTAGAGCACCGCCACACTCTACACGTTTCAAACCAATGATTATGTAAGGCTATCGCGTTTGAGAAATAAATTCACGAAGGGATTTGAGCAAGGATGGACACGTGAGATTTTTAAAGTTCGGGCTATGAGACCTAAAAGCGAGATAATGCTGTATTACGTTGAAGATTTGAATGAGGAAGAAATCGCAGGAGGCTTCTACCGTGAGGAGTTGCCGAAAGTGACATTTAATTTAGGAAAAAATATGTTTAAAATTTAAAAATATTTAGGAAGCAAAGGTTCAGGAAAGAGAAAAATGTACCTGTAAAATGGCTAGGATACCCAGAAAGCTTCAATATTTATATAAAAGCTGATGCAATAATGAACCTTAAATAGTAAGCAACATGGCGCTTAACCGTTTCTACGTTACACTACCATCCTCTTCTTCTCTGTCTGTACATCCTGACAATACCACAATAACATGGCTAACTTTGTAACAGAACTCTATTGGTCCGTTGAATTCGATCGTAATTCGTATGAGGTGGGGATATGCGAAATTCAGCTGGACACCCTCTTTTTAAGTAGTGATTATAAAGAACCCGTTTTTACGATTCTTAGAGACCTTGATGAGTGTGAAAAAGCCAAGGTAACTCAGGATGAAACCATGCGTACCGCCGGAGTGGGGATGCACGGTATTACACTAAAGTAGTAACACTAGGCTCTGGTCGTTACGGTGCGGCCGAAGATGTTGTGAGAGACTTAAATGTTACAAAATCGTAAACAAAGAAAACCCTACACATACTCTGACCTTAAAAATCACAGGATAATAGAAATATTAAAGACAAAGAACTGTTCAAAATTATAACCTAGGGCCGATATGGAGCAGCCATCCAAAGAGATACCTTTCATGAGGCACACGATGACTTGTCTACCATAATGTATCAGTTGAAATTGGAGAAATTTGGCGATGGTTATATACCCCCAGACATGTGCTATATTTACAGCAACATCGTGGAGCACCAGCTTGTTGGAGGTACCCAGGCACGCCAGCTGCGCATCGCTCATATACCCAACCATAGACGGAAGAGCTTGAGCATTACATAAGACAAACCCCAATATGTGAATGTCGCCACTAATCTATTAACCAGTATCTCAATATATATAAGAACGATTGATGGGAAAAAGTTTCCCATTCGGCAACGGGAGCTTAATAGTAAAACTGCACTTTCGTGGAACTGAGTTATAATGGGGCGAAGGCCTTTCACAGTCTATCGAGGTGTGAGATACCAGCGCGGGAGTGGGCTTGGATCCATTTTTTCAACCATACTGCGTACAGCTGTCCTTTTGTTGAAGAGGGGTGCCAGATACCAGATACCTCAGGAGGAAGGTGTCACACTCAGGTTTTCACACGGTAGAAGACTTAATGGCGGGGGCTAGACCTAAAGAAGCTCTGAAAAAACACTTAAAGCGTATACGGGACGAAATCATCAAAGATGCAAAGAGAAAAATGCGTGGTGGTGGAAAGAAGAGGGCTGTCCGGAAGAAGAAGGGGTTACCAGCATGTGGCGTTAAAAGCAAAATGGCATCAAAAAAGGAGTGTTCTAGCGAATGAAACCTAAGGTTGATAATTTTTTTAACTAATATAAGCTAAAGTAAGGACTTTGCTCTCACGAATCATAGGATGTTTACTACTTTTCGAGAGAAGTGGCACTATTTCTGACTTGTCATGGTACGCTTCTTCCATCCGTGTAGCTCAGTGTTGTAAATCGGGCTGTCCCTCTTTAACATGCCTCCAACACAAGTTTATATTGTGCACAGTGACTTTATTACGATTAACCCGTTAAACACAATTGTTCCTATAGAATTCGTGATACCCAGCTGAGGCCTTTACTTTTTTGATCCAAGCTGCATGCACATGTACGCTAAAGTACGCATAGCCCTTTCAGATGGAACGAACTACGATGATAAATATGCTGTATTTCCCGAAACAAACTTTCTACACTCCATATTCAGCCAGTATGTGTATTTAAATCAGGTGAACATCTCTGCAGGAAAGGGTTATTATCACCTACGAGCCTATCTGGAAAATGAGCTCAACTTTTCAAAAGAAGCGAAGGATACTTTTTTAACTGCCGAGGGCTATTATCAGACGAAAAACGAAAGTAGGATAAAGGACAAATTTACAAATTCTAAAAAGAAGATATGCGAATGTTTTGGACGCGTACATACAGTTTCACTTTCCAGGAGAAACTGCTTATGAATGGTGTCGATATGAAAATAAAGCTCACCCGCACGAATCCTGAGATCTGCATAAATCTGGGAGCAGATCAAAAAGAGTGCGCAAAACCCGATTGTGGTTCATGTTATGGAAACATACCTTCGCACCTTCACGCAAGGCGAGTGAAACTAAGTTCTTCAAAACAAATAGAAATTGAAAAAATTTACTACATGCCACAGTAAAATACCCAGTTAATAGAATACACATCAATATATACACGGTGCCCGGAGGGTTGGCCTCGAAAAAGATATAAAAACATCGCCCTGGGAGTTCTACATAAAAGGCTATTACTGGGAATGCAAGAACACGCTTCGGTGAATGGAAAATACAAAAAGAACGCCTTTAAATTCGAAAATTTCGGCCTTAAAAACATAACTCTATACGTCAAAGGTGTTGGCTGTGTGGGACATTGGATACGGATTATTCATCAGACGCTGTGCTCCCGCTTTGCTCAAGAGCTTATAGTAATCTTGCACATATTGCCGGTGTTTGTGATGAGCTTGGGATTGGGGTAACGCAGAAAGAATTCATCGATCAATTTAACCTTTAGCCGTTTGACATCACTCCTAACTTATCTGCTAGTGTAAATAGACAAGTCCACCTATTAGTGTAGTAGTATACCTCGAATCACAAGTTCTAATAGAAATTGACCGCCTCAGGAGTGTAGTCACTCACTTTTAAAATCGACGCGAATACACTGCAGAGAGTTATGAGTAGTGGAGAAATCACACGCTTCAAATCTATCGGTGTGTTTGAGAAGAATGAGGCATTGAAATTGCCAACTACGAGAGACTGCGGTGCAATTATTTTGAACAGAGATGTTATTGGTGGTGAAGGGATCATCGGATAGCCATCTATTTTAAAAATAGGGAAAGAATGTACTCCTCTAATTCACTTGGTGGTCATCCTTGGAGCGACTCTATTATTGTAAAATTTCTCGAACAGCTGCATATCCCCGAAATTGTCTGGAATCCTTACCGATTCCAGGAATACTTTAGTAATACTTGCGGCAAATACCGCCTCTCATTTCCCTTACACATGTCACGCGGAATGGAATTTTTAAATTTTTTATAATTATTCGACTCGTGTCACACTGAGCTGAATGATGAGTTGGTATGCAGAGATATAAAAAACCGTTTTCTGTTTGTACGCACTCGATGTGTTGTATGATGCTTTACGTGTATACATAAAATGTAACATCAGTAATTGCAACAATATTGTGTAAAATATAAGATGTCTCCCATAATGTTAGTCTTGTTTTGTAGCTTATTCAAAATTTAATGGGTGCTAATTCTGTAACTAATTTAAGTTGAATATAAAATTATACTATTTTATAAAACATTCCTTATGTTTCTATAATTTAATAAATTGATGAAAATATACTGCTGTTTGTTCTTAACCGAAACAAAAAGAAAAACGCTTACATTAGTTCCCCGACGACTGGCAATCGTTGGACCGGCTGTAATCCAATATTTCGACCTTTGTATTCAGAACACTGTCCACGATTTGTTTCTTCAAAACTATCATGAAAAGATTGTATAACACGCGTCAGTTCCTCTGCTGACCTATAAGAAAAAGACCACGGTTGCAGACAAAAAATTATTTTTGGCTGTTCACACATTTTTCTGATTTTTTTTTAATTAAAATCCATTTTTTCTCATCAAAAATACACACAGAGGAACATATATATATATATATGTTCCTCTGTGTGTAAGCAGCCAAACTAATCGGAACATTAACATACACTTCCATATATATATATATATATATATATATATGAAGAGAGCGTTACCAGGAGTTAAAATAAGAGAAAATACCGAATAGGGCACCCGGATCAAACATTAAACAGTAAGCAACTATCCTAACCGGATTAAAACGTAAGATTAGCTTGGTATGCTACGCATCGTCTGCTGACAACGGGACTCGAACCCAGGACCCCTGGAATTTCCTACCTTTAAAGTTTTAGTAATTCTAAAAGCCTAGCTGTAGAACTTTCTAAAAAATTTTAAGTTAACACGTAATTATTTGATAAACAAAATTCACTCTCTAATTACTTAATAGAGTATATTAATTACAGAAAGCCTAGCTCAGTACCTTGTAGTAAACAAACATCATGCAAAGAATGCCCTGCAGTGAGCTTAAACTAATTTTACAAAACTCTACCCAGGAAAACAAATGCGTAATAAAATTTCACTTTCAAAGGATTACTTCATCGCCTAATAAAAATTATTATGAAATACTTTTCGGTATTGTTTTTCGTAACATTATTTCACCCTAGAATTTCAAATTATTATTATTATTATTATTAAGTGTTTGGGAAAGGCAAAAATTCAACGAATTGAATGAATAGAAATACAAAAACAGGGATTTTACCATAATATTAATTGTTAATTACATTAATTAGTTATTACTAATGCAAACTAATCTATAATTAAAAATTGAGGATACCTGCAATTTTAATGAAACATTTTACAACAAACTGTAATGATTTGAAAATGTATTATTACATTCACACTATATATACATATATGAAAATGAAAATGAAAATGGAAAGGTTTATTGGCAGACTATAGTCCATATGACAAATATTATTAATACAATGACAGTTCATATACTAAGGATAGAAATATATATATATATATCGGGTGGCCCAAAAAAAACGGCTTGAGATTTGAAAATCAACAACTTAAAAATATGCAGTTCACACTTTAAAAATTTACAAAACTTTTACCTCAATCTATTGACAAGCCATCACAAAAATTTCAGACCTCTACATAAAATACTTTTTCCACAGTTGGGGAAATGATGAGGTATGGTGAAAAAATCAATATCATAAACTGAAAAAATTTTATTATTCACAACTTAGAAACAAATGTGATCAATATGTCCGCCGTCCTCCTTACAAACTAATCTTAACCTTTCCTTCAACGACATGATACATTTTCTGATTTTTGCTAATGTTATTTTGTTCCAACATTCAAATACTTTTTCTTTAATTCATTTCTGTAAACTTTGGCCTTCATAAATTTTCTCTGCTAGAGCGTTCCATATACAGTAGTCCATAGGATTGCAATCAGGTGATTGCGGTTGCCAGTCGTTTTTTCCAATGGAGTTGAGTACATTCTTTTGAAGATAATCCTGTGTGAACTTGCTAGTATGAGCTGTAGCACCATCTTGGAGTATGAAATCGTTTCCATAATACAGACGCCGACAATCAGGCAAAAGTTTCTCCTCTAAAAGATTTACATGGGTTTCTGAATTAATTTTTTTATTTTCTGAAACGAAATGAATTTTCGTCTTTCCATTCCAAGATACACCTGCTAGTACCATGATTTTTTTGGAAAACCGACTTGTCTGGCGGTAAAGTCTCGATGGAGGAATGTCTTTCTTACGCTGACCATAAACAACATCGTTCCGAGAGTTTCGAGCAATCCCGATGGTGAAATCTTTTTCATCTGTAAAAACTATATTTTTAACATCATTGGACGAAAATCTATCAAGCAATTTTCTACAACGAATTTTTCTTTTAGCTCTTAAATTGCTGTCACATCTTGAAAAAATATCCTTTTAAATGCTTTAAGTCCTACCGTTCTCTGCACTCTTTGTATGGAACTTCGACTGACACCTGAATTTCTTGCAATTTTCATCTGAGAGCAGTGTGACCCTGGTCGATCCTTTTGAGATAGGCTCATCATTTCGATCATTGCTATATTGGCTTCAGTGTAAACTTTTTCAGGCAGACCACTTCCACGCTTCCGTGACGTCGAACCGGTTGCTTTAAGTTTTTTAATTATGCTATTCACAGAATTATTTAATTATTCTCTTCATTTTAATTATTCTATTCATTTTAATTAATCTATTCACATTACAAGTTATTCCTGGAAATTCCATCAAAATTCTTGCCCTAGTCCACCTTTTTTCCAAGAAACACTTTTCAATCACCGCTTTTTCACCCGTTAGTTAGAACCATAATTTGAAGGGTAAGTTTAAAAAACAGTATTTAAGATGGGCGTAGCCTACATAATCTGACGTTTTTCAGAGACTAACAGATTATCCATAGGATAAGGAAACTACTACAATTCTTAGAATAGTTGCCAGGTACAGCTATACACATTTAAGATTTATGATATTCGTTTTTTTCACCATACCTCATTGTTCCCTCAGCTGTGGAAAAAGTATTCTATGTAGAGGTCTGAAATTTTTATAATGGCTTAGCAATAGATTGAGGTAAACGTTTTGTAAATTTTAGAAGTATGAACTGCATATTTTTGAAGTTATTGATGTTCAAACGTCAAGGCATTTTTTTGGGGCCACCCGATATATATATATATATATATATATATATATATATATATATATTAATATATATATTAATTTCCCATTCATGAAATATAAAAGGATAGGGAAAAATATATGTATACACCAGGACAAGGAGGGCACAAGAGAAGACCAGGAGCAGGTAAAAATGCTACTAGCTCTAGCTGATGAATTTATGTTAACACAAGAAATAACAAAACAAAAGAAAAAACAACTTCCTAGATTTGATATTCACAGACAACAGTGATCAAATTGATAATGTAGAAATATCCCCAACTATGATATCGGAACACAACATCATTGAAATAACAACTAATATATAGGCAACAGGAAAGGAAAGAACACGCACAACAGAAAGAAGCAAATTCGAAATTTTTAATTTTCACTCCAAAGCTATAAACTGGGAAGATGTTACATCCAGCATAGAAGTTATTGATTGGAAAACCATTTTCGAGACGAAGACGATGGAGGAGATGCTAATGACTTTAGAAGAGAAGACGTTAGAAATTATAGAAAAACATGTCCCAAAAATACAACAAAGAGGAAAGAGAAGAAGGTTCGAGGGACAAAAGAGGGCATTATTTCGAAAGAGAAAAAGAGTGACTACAAAATTAAATAACTGTAAAGATAACAACATCAGAAAAATATTAAATAATAAACTGCAAAGTATCGATGACGTAATACAGGAACTAATTGAGAAGCATACAGAAAAAGAAGATGAAGCTATAGAAGCGATGAACGCTAACTCAAAGTAATTCCATAATTTCGCAAGAAGAAAGTCGAAAAACCATGCGACTATCAGACCTTTAAAAAACGAGAAGAGTGCTTTATCTGATGATCTAACAGAAGTATTTGAAATATTAAGAGCCCAGTACAAATCATCTTTCAGTATCCCAAAAACTGACAGTTAAACTGATATGCAATAGAAACGCGTTCTTTAAAGAAGAACTACAAGGGGAAAGTATAACGGATCGACTTTACGACGGATGATCTTACACAAGCTATAGGGAAACTAAAAACACACTCAGCGGCAGGACCGGATAAATGGAATGCCACACTGAACAAAAACTGCAAGAATGCAATCGCTGAACCCCTATACTGGATATGAGATGATCACTAGACACGAGAGAAATACCGGACATCCTGAAGAGCGCGAACATAGTCCCAATATACCGTATGTCCCACAAAAAAGTACACCCAACTTTAGATTGTACTAACTCCTCCAAAAATTGAGATATTTTGGATCTGTTTGTTTGATTTAATATAGCAAATTATTCTTTGTTAACGTTCAAATTTATTCATGTTTAAACGATTTAGTGTTTAAGCATCTGCCTTTAACTGAAGGGTACAGCAAAATGGGTTGCGCGGAATTATCATTTCTCCCAGCCAGATAGCTCCTCTTGCTTTAACCAATGTGCTACTTTTTACGTCGAAGGATATTGCAAATATTTTTTTTAAATAATTCGAACTTTTGTATCTAAGATACGAGTCATACATATAAATGAAGAATATGAATTACTAAATTTATAAATAACTTTGAAACCCTTATCATGCAGTTTACACGAAGGCAGCGCGTTCTCATGGTCACTAAAAGCTTAAAACAAGTTCAGAATACCTTCGAACTGCAATTTCCCGATAGAGCTTCTCCAACTAAACATACAATTTTGAAGAATGTTCGGAAATACAAAGAAGAAGGAACGGTCCTCAATTTGAACAAAGGACGTTCAGGCCATTCGAAGACGGCAAAAACAGACGAGAACATTCAGCATGTTCGGCATTTATTAGAGAGACATCCAAAAGTGTCCACCAGGCGAAATGGTACATAACTCTCACGCATGTCATTTCATCGAATAGTTCGTGAGGATTTAAATTTGTACCCATACAGAATGGAAATTCGACATCAACTCATTGAAAGAGATCTACCTCGCAGCCTAAGATTTGCCCAGTGGTTTCTTGAAAAACCAGAAAGATTCACGGAACAATTAGTGGTTGGAGATGAGGCGGCCTTTTTTATGAATGGTCTAGTGAACAGACAAATCTGCCGTCAGTATGCACCAAAAAATCATCCACCTGACAATCATATCTACGAAAAGAATAACTCTAGACAAAAACTGTCTCTCTGGGTAGGACTGTGCCGTAATGGAGCGGTAATTGGCCCGGTCTTTTACGATGGTAATATAAATGGTGAAGCTTACCTAGAAATGATAGACCGAGAAATCCTTCCACAAATACATATTACTTATGAAAACCGATTTAATCGTATTTGGTGGGTGCAAGACGGAGCTCCTGCTCACAGGAGAGTTATTGTAAAGGAACGCTTGCAGGAAGTCTTCCACCAAAGAGTAATTGCTACAGGCCATGACATTGAATGGCCTCCCAGAAGCCCTGAATTGACCCCGTGTGATTACTTTTTATGGGGTCATTTGAAAAAAGTAGAGTATTTGCATCACAACCTATCAATTTAGATGATTTGAGGACTCGCATCACAGCTGAAATCAACTTGTTAAAAGACAATCCAGATCTTATCAAAAGAGTGATAGGGAAGATGAGAGCTCGACTCCAGATTTGTATCGATAGGAATGGCGGTCATGTTGAAAGAAAACGAAACTAAGCATAACTTTTGCAATAAGGAATAAAGAAAAATCTGCTTTGTATCTTATTAAAATTATGTTAAAGTATCTATTATTATGTATTTGTCTTTTCATTACATTGATAGCACACACATTATTTTTTCATTGACCAATTTTGCGCAATCCATTTTGTTGTACCCTTCAGTTAAAAGCAGATGCTTAAACACAAATCGTTTAAACATGAATAAATTTGAACGTTAACAAAGAATAATTTGCTATATTAAATCAAACAAATAGATCCAAAATATCTCAATTTTTGGAGGAGTTAGTACAATCTAAAGTTGGGTGTACT